>PVJS01026081.1:0-27294 GCA_004027185.1 Glis glis | reverse complement strand
GGAAATAAACTGGAGCCCAGGATGGACTTACACAAAGATATCAACTACTAAGCTGAAAGCGAGAAGGAGGGAGGGGGGAGGCGGGGGGTGGGAATTGGGGAGGGCTAACTGACCAATGAGTGCATGTATATGTCTACCACTCTGAAATCCTTCAAGATGTATGTTTGCAATGCACTAATAAAAATTAAAAAAAAAAAAAGAAAAAAGAAAAGATCTAATTATATTCTCACAACCCCAAGGGCCTCTCACACTCTTGAGGTGGCCTGCATTCTCCCTTGAACATGTATCCTGCACTTTCCTAAATAAACCTCTGTCTTTGTCTCTGACTGGTGCATGCTGAAATTCTTTTCTGCCACAGAAGCCAAGGACCTGAGGTGAGTTTCCCTTCCCCAAACTTGGAATTCCTCAGGACTCTCCATGGAATTATCATAATTCCTGTGACACTGCCGGTGACTCATCCAGCCCTCTTATAATATTTTTCTTATTCTTTATGAAGTTTTTGATAAACCTTTTTTGAACCAGGATTTTTATTAAAAGTATTGAGTACTCTTTTTTTTTTTTTTTTTTTTTGCACAGAGATTACAAAAAAGGGTGAGCTCTCCCAAGCAGTGACTGAGGCTGGAGAGTATGAGGTACTCTGAGACTGCTCTGGAAAGCCACATCTGCACACTGTCAGGATTATCAAAATTACCATGACAATGACCCAAAGGCTCTTCCACAGATAAACCCTCAAACACTCAGCTGATTTCAGCCAGATCCAACCACATGCCCTTGAGGTTTTCATACTATTAAAAAAAAAAAAGCAGTGGGAGGAGGAGAGAAGAGTGCAAAGCAAAGAGGAAGAGGCCAGCAAGTCTGCATAACCTTGGAATTGCTCAGCTCAAACATGAAGAGAGCTCACTTGACATCCTGACTTTATCCTCCTTTTAAAACATTGAGGTAGAGCCTTGAGCAGCTCCAAACCAAACTGCAAGTATCTCAAGGTCTCAGAACTTTTCCCCACTACTCACCACAGGAGGGTAGACCAGTGAGGAAGAAAGGTATTTATAGTTTCATTCCCCAGAGGTTCTTACCTAGATCCTTCATCTAGGGTTTGGCAGAGCTCTACCAAACTGTGATATCATTATGTCTTCAGAGACCTGGCCACTACTTTCTGAACCCTTCCAGTTCACCTTAGGCCCTGATTCAAATTGAAAATCAGTTCCCCTCATTATACAGATGGACACATTGAGGCCCAGAAAATAAAGAAACTAGATACTTATCAATCTGGGATATTTTAGATGAAATACCTTCATCAAAAGAAGGTCTAACTAGACGATTCCTAATTCCTTCCAATACAAGGCTCCACAATTCTGACACTTGCCCAAAAGGATATTGATTTCCAAGCAAAGCCTGGATCAGAACCCAGGTCCCCCACCCCAAGCCACTGGAGGAATTACCCCATTTCTCTTTGGTGAGGAGCCCATCATTAATTTGCATGTTCAGTTCAGAGCTTAAATGTCTATTAAGCACCATGTAAATATTGTCTGCATAATTTTTACAGAGAGAGGAAGAGTAGATGGAAGGGTGAATGAGAAACAGAACAAGAAGACATGAAAAATTCCTTTTTTGCAATGAATATTTTCCTTAAAAGCTAAAAATGTAATTATATCCTACAAGCCAGGTTCTGCTTTTAAATGAAAACTCAACTGCCCTCTCTATAAATGGATTTTACTAATAATCCTTTTTTGTAAAGTGACTGATCATTCCTTAATGTGTTAATGTAGGATATTTAGATGTTTGTGTTTGGTTTTGATCAAAGCTCTACTTATATTCTTATAGTCATTTTGCTGTAAAATCAAAACAGTAAAACCAACTTCAAAAAGGAATTATGTCTTGTCCACAGAACATCCTAGGACTAACTCCACATTATCATGAACAAATCCCTTCCTTATTCACCAACCTCACATCCTGGATCTCTAAGGAACTTCATCTGATCTCTTCACTTTGCCAGCATTGGAGTCAAGAGCTCCAAGCTAGACATAACTTCAGATATTTTAAAGAAAGGCTTTCAAACAACCTTATGCTGGATACTAGCATGGAAGCAGAGACCTCTGTCCCTGACACACAAAGCCTCTTTGAATTCCTGTAATCCTTGGGCAATCCCCTGCCTGCTAGGTCTTATTACCTGAAAGGAACATAAGCTCCTCTGATACTGACCTGGAAAAGTGTCACATATTTGGGAGACAGGAGAAAGGACAAACACAAAACATCTTTAAGCGCATTATCAGCCTGCTTGATTTCTGCAGGCTACTAGAGTTGGCCTGACCCCACCTCTGGAAGAAGGACCCTTAAAACCACAGGCTAGCAAAGCACAGGTTCCCCAGCAAGTGGTGAGCTCAGGAACACACTTCCTTTTTCAGAATAATCATCTCTATGAACTCACACTTTGAGGAACAGAAAGCATTAAATTATTATTGTTTTTCTTTTTTTCTCCCTCTTCCCTTTAATGTTGTAGTCACTGAACTCAGGGCTTATCTAGGAGGCCATTCATTTCCCAATTAAGTGTAAGTGGTAGCTCTTGTCAGGCTGATGATTATCTCTTGTAAGGATCTAACTTTCTCCTAGCTGTTCCAGGCTTCTCTCTCCAATTAGGCTATGTGCTCTTAAAAGACTAAGGCAGGGTCATTTAAGTATTTGCTTTACCCACAGAAAGTCTTACTAATATTTAAAACAGAGCTGGAGTTCAATCAAATCATTAATTTGTGGATAAGAATTTTTAAGTGTTTATAGCTATTATGAATCTCAACCTACAAGCTCAGGTATTCAGGTATGTAAAAAAAAATTCCTCTGTGTGTGTGTGTGTGTGTGTGTGTGTGTGTGTTAGTTACTGGGGATTGAATCCAGGGACATTCTACCTCTGAGCTAAGCCCCTAGCCCTATTTAATTTTTTATTTTGAAACAGGATCTCACTAAGTTGCTAAGGGCCTCACTAAGTTGTGGAGGCTGGCTTCTAACCTGCGATCCTCCTGTCTCAGCCTCCCAAGTACTGGAATTACAGGTGTGCACCAAGATCTAATTTTTTTTATTTTAATCAAATCAATTTCTATTTTGATTTCTATCATCCTGAGCTTGCAAGACTTTCAATCTTAAACATTACTAGCTTCTCTTTTCTCCTCAAGGTCTCCCCAGAATCAAGGAGACTTCCATAGTGCTCACAAAATCAGGATTAGACCTCTATCCTCTTCTCCATTGGGCCATTGCTGACAACCTCATTTTCCCAGCCCATGGTGAACCCTTCAAGTCTGCTGTCTCCCTGCTGGAGAAAAAGGAGTTTTTGCAACTGGAAGCCTAGGGGCCTAAGGTCAGGCCTCCCTAGATCCCCCCCCCCACTCTCTCTCTTTCTCTCTCTGAAATCTTGCCATGGCTCTAGACAAGGGGCTCTCACATGGGTGAGTCTGATCCATCTAGGTTTTTCAGTGCCTCCTCCCCAGCTCTGGTGTCTTATTAGAATGAAGGGAATCATATTATAGCTCCACTTGTTACTCTCAATGGCATCCATCGTGGATCTCTTTAATGAGGTCACCAAGGCCAGCTGAGTCAGGGAGGTCTCTTACTGGAACCAGAATTAAGAAGTCAATCTGCTTGCTAAAAGGAGAAGAAAACAGCCCTTTCCACTTAGAGGCAATGGAGTAAAGAACAGAAAATACCACATGTGGGAAGGAAAGGAGGGAAACTGTTATAACCACTGGGTTGCTTGGTTGAAAGCAACTGAAACTGACTCTGGGAGAAAGATATAGACACAATAATAATAATAATAATAATAATAATAATAATAATAATTTATTGGGAGGACAGAACATTGGGTAATGTCCTAAAAGTAAAGGAAGATCTGAACAATCAGTTCTCAAGAAGGACAGGAAGAGAGCGTTCCAAGAATTTCAGTCAGCATCTCACAGAAGAAAGAAAAGTTTCTCTGAAGACTAAACTCCCAGAGAGACTCCAAGGGTCTCACCCAGGGTATGTGCTTACCACTTCCTGGGTAGAGGAGTTGAAGGCCAAGGAGCATTTTGAGGGAAAAGTTAACTAAACACATGGAAGAGGGGATGGAGAAACACACACACACACACACACACACACACACACACACACACACACAGCAGAGTGCTCTTGCCAAATTAAGAGGTAGGCAAAATGACTAATTCACAGACAGACAGAGGTAAGAGCTGCCAGCGGTAGTGTAGAACATCCTCAGAAATGTTAATTATACTTCAAACTTAAAATGAACTTGGAATATCTTCAGATACAAAGACCAAAAGCTAACTGAAAAAAATAATATGAGCATTAATACAAGTAAATAACCAATCCCAGAGCAGACTGTGTGGGAAGAGAAAAGAGTAGGCTGCAACCTATAGGATCAGGATAATAGTAGAAGAAAAGACCACAAAGAGGACGATTTTCTTAAGGATAAAGATTTTACCAGTTATCTTGAAAAGAACAACTTGAGCTTTAGTCAAGAATCCTACTTCAAAACCATATATCATTGCTGTACAGAAGTAGGTCTAGGCCTACTATGTAAAATATATGTAATTCTCATTATAATGTTTGAGTTCAGTTATTATTGACTCATTTTTTTAGAGTAATGTCTTTAAAAGTTCCTGGTCAAAAAAATTCATCTTGTTGCTAAAAACTTATCCCTTAACTGAATATCATTCCAGGAAAAATTCTGAGCACCAAAGTGGGCAAAACCAGGTAAGCAGAGCTGTGTACAAATGATGTCTCATGATTCATTACTCTGTGTGTATACTGCACTTGAGTGAAGACTAAAATGTAGAATTTTTAAAATAAGCATCTCTCAGGGCAGCATTTCCCAAACTGGTACCATAATTTAGCTCTTTTGGATTCTCTTTGAGGGGAAAAAAGAGAATAGATTTCCATGAATTAAAGGGAACAGGGTCTAAAGACCCTAATTCTCCAATTAAGAAACCACTGGGGCACCTCACCAGTTAGCTAATGAGGACCATCCATGATAGGGAAAGTGATTGTGGAAAAAAAGCAAATACATATTTTTTCAACAAATATATAAATTTAGGGATATGTATCCCTAAAAATACATACTAAAAAGCAAATATATATTGATAGATAGATGACAGATAGATTATGATAGATAGATAGATGGATGATAGATTATTTTACTTCCTAGATGGGAGGTATAGAACAACCAAGTGAGGCATCCCATCTAGGAACTAAAATCATCAAGTCTAGTGGTGACCCAAGAACCTTGAAGTCATAACCCTTTGTTCTTAACCATAAACTTGTTTCAAGCTTGTTTCAAAAATAATTAGTTTATCAATGACATGAAAAATCTCAAAACAATTATGCTGAGTGAAATGAACCAAATAAAAAGAAGTACATGCTGTACAATTCCGTTTATATAAAATTCTAAACTATGCAAACTAATCTATGGTGACAGAAAGGAAACCAGTGATTGACTGGGGCTCAGGGGCCAGGATGGCTGAGAAACATAATGACAAAAGGACAGGAGGCATCTTTTGGGAGTGATGGATATGTTCGTTTTCTTGATGGTAGTGAGAGTTTCACATGTGAAGATGTCAAAACTCATCAAATTGTACACTTTAAATATCTGTATGCAATTGTATGTCAATTACACCTTTATGCATGATAATATTCCTAGACCTCTATGCACAATGTTAGACCTCTGAGTCTCATCAGCAAAGAAGGGCTGGATAATAATCCCTCACCTCATTGGTGCTTCCAGGTAAAACTTCTAAAGGACTCTGATTAAAGATTCTTACTCTTTGGTGGCAATCCAACAAGAAACAGGATATATAATTGTAAGGAATTTCATTTAGGAAGTTTAGCTTAAAAAGGCATTTCTGGGATGGGTTTTGTCAAAGAATGTATCTTTGAGGGATGTTGAAGAACATTCTCTTCTAGTGCTTAAAAATAGGAGAGACTTACTTCACCAGAGTCATCTGAAGTCACTGACAGAGAGCAAGAAGATAAATTGGAGGGTGATGTCCAGCACCTTTCAGCCCTTTGATTCTTTGCAGCAATAAAAGGAAGAGGAAGAGAAACAATTCAGAAGTAAAGAATGGAAGCTTGTTTGAATTGGGAATTAGCACATTTAAGAAGGGGCTATATTTCAGTGTACCCAGCCTCCCCTTTGGGCACCCTTCGTCCTTCACAGATATCGAAACCCTTCTTTTAGAGAAGCCTTATCTTTAGCACGCAGTGTGAAGGTCACAAAGCCTCTCCTTGAACAAATGAAAGCATTGCTCCTCCAGAAAAAGAACCTCAGCCCCTGGAGGAGGTGGAGAGAGATTTAGCAAAGGGGTCTTTAGGAACCCCACAGAGGATGGCACATGACCCACTAGCCTCTCTCCCAGCCCCAAGTTTGACAACCCCTGATGTCGAATCCCCAAATCTGCCCCTCCCATTTCAGTGTTTCCTCTGCTTTGCACCAGTGCTGTTCAGCTGCCTCCTAGATCTCTGCACATCCAGAACAGCATTCCTGGTCTCCGGCCCTCCCATCCCTCGAAGGAACTCTCAGCATGCTGCAAAGCAGCTCCTCTCCATTCCCCTTTACTGAAAACACAGGAGCATGGTTCTTCCAAGTTGTCAGCCCCATGTACACAATGCAGGACTGCCTGCTATTCTAAATGACTCTTTGAACCAGATTCCCCTTTTGATAAAGGCCTCACAAGCCCTAAGGTAATGGCTGGCATCTCTGTTTGTCTACATGCCACATGTCCAGAAGGCATAACTCAATGTGACTGATATTATCCATACTAGGCAGAGGGACAGTGCATCTCTCTAATTGAAGTGGCACCCAAGCAAGCAGGATGAGAGGAAGAGGGAGAGAGAAAAGGGCCATCACTTCCACAGGAAACAGCCAGGAGAAAAGCACTAGGTTTTCCACTCCCCTACTCTCCCCTACTCTCTGTTCTGAATGCATCTGAGGGCAAATCCTATGTAGATTCTGCTCCTGGCACAGCTCTGATGGGAGGAAGCTTCCAGTGGGGAATCCTCCCTTCTCCTGGGGACCTGCTTCTAAGCTCCTTATGTCCAGTGTCCTCACACCACCTCAGAGTCTGCAAAGGGCAGTTCCTGGAAAGGGCAGTGCTTAACCTGAGGGAAGATATTGATAATGTTGGAATTTCTAGACCTTGGGGAATGGAGGGATCCAGACCTTTTCTTCACCACCAAGTCCACACAATCTGTTTGCTATACGGATTGCTATTAGCAGCTCCAGCCCAGTGAAGTTCTTTGCCATAAAATCCAGGTGCCTCAAATTATGTGACTAAGTCCATTTTCTCAGTGTATTCCAAAATCAATATTTTTAGACTGTCTCAAAGAAACACCAGTCCATTGCATATACTCTGGCCTTCATAGAGATCCAGACTGCATATTAAAAGTTCTGAAAAACTCTCTAGTAAAGAACCTTTTTGAACTTTTTAGACAGAATTTTCCCCAAATTCCTCGGGCTTTAACACCTTTTCCTTAAATACTGCCAATCAGCACAGCAGGTAACAAGTATCCTGTGGTATATACTTTTATTAATTCCACATCAAGGTATGGCCTCAGGTATGACCAGTTCCACTGAGTCAAAGGACGTTATCAAGACTCTGCTTACCACCATGTTTCTTATTACTGTTGTTCTCTCTCCGGGGCTTTAGTCATTGCCAGTGCAGACACTTTTTCCATGAGACAAGGAGGACAGCAGCCCCAATTCATTCACATCCTTCCAGTAGCATGACCAAGAAATAAACCTTCTCCAGCTCTCTCTCCATCAGTCTCAAAGAAGGATTCTTAGGCCCCAGACTAGTCAGTTCATTCCAATTCCCGACCCAGTGCTGGGACAGGCACTGATTAGCCGCAGCTTCAAGTTTCCCTCCTGCCAGCAAGAACCCCAGGGTGACACAACTGATCACATCTCTGGTCTCATTCTATATAGACAGTGAAATGGAGATGGAATTTCCCAGCATGCAATAACAATGTTACATGAAATTTCAGAGTACACCTTTTAGGGATCGTCTTTTTTGCTTCTTGTTTGTGTTTAGTCTTTCTTCAAGGCAGCAAGGTGAACAGTTCAGAGGAGTAACTGCATTTTTCTTTTCTCACACACTTTTTTTCTTCCTTGCCCTACATTCACCTATTCTTCCCAGGGAAGAGTAAAACCATTGCTTTTAAAAGAAAAGCAATATCAGTTATAGTTACTGTTCAAGAATCAGAAAACTTTGCCTATTCTACTTAAGGATGTCATTATTATCATTATTATTATTATTATTATTATCATTATTATTATAACTTCCTCCAACTCTCAGTTGTGTGTGACATAAATGTGTCTTAGTGTGACATGAAATGCTACTGAGTTTTGTTTTGACCTAGTGAGGCATAAAAAAATGGATTCCATGATCTTGTGACATTGCTCATTCCAAAAATAAACAAATAAAATTAGAATAAATAAATTGATGGCTACTCAAAATTTAAAAAAAACTCAGCAGTACAACCAATTGAATAATTTTAAGCTTTTAAACATACACACTGCATGTGCTTACACACAACAGGTTTCTTTAACAATGCGTCAAGGCTTCATTTGAAATTCTCAATAAGGTTTCTTTAGCTTGGTCTTCCTAGGGCAAATGCGATTCCAGAATTTCCATCTTAGTTTTCCTCAAATTGTGCTCTGGAACTCTGTATATCAAAATTACATGGAGGAGCTTGTAAAAATGCAGATTCATGGGCCCCATTTCATATTTACTTAATTAGAATCTCAGGGGAAGTCTCAGGAATTTTCGTTTTTTTTACATTTCATAAATGATACTTATGTACCCTAAAATGAGCTCTGTTCTAAAACTCTGGGGAATTTAATTGGGATTGAAGTGTCAGATATTTTTATTTCTCTACGGTAGGATAAACTTCTTGTGAATTCCATGTAATTAGCAATCCTGTGGATCATGCTGTTTTGAAGTTCTGTGACAAAAGTAGCTACAAGCATAGTTTTATAAAATAGAAGTCCTTCAGATTAAAAAATAGTCACTCTAAGTAGGTCACATATTAACGAGTAGGAAAGGTAAATTCCATTGTAACAAATATAACAAGCAATTTGATGTGATTTTCTTATAATGGGTACATTGCAAGAATTTACTGGTGATAATTAAAATCCAACTAAAATTAATCATAGATGGCAAAATTTATAAAAACTCATTACATTGTAAGCTTTCATCCACAAGTGAACAGCTTCATCTCTTTAGAAACAGGAGTATATTTCCTATCTAAAACAAGCTATAAGAAGTTAATATACACACCCTGATTCCTCCCCTCAGCAATACTATAGGAGCTGAATCCATGCGTTTTAGAGATGGGATTGTGAACACCAACTTCCTACAGATGAGAAAACCGAAGACCAAGTCACATGGCTAATGACAGAACCAGACAGAACTCCAAGTGTCCTGATTGCCTAGTCCTCCTACTGGAGTACACAATTAATAATTCTTTCTGAAATATCCTCTGTTCTCAAAGATTCAGTGGTGATTCTGTGACATCTAGCACAATGTGGGCAAATCCAAATGACTTTTTAAAATAATAATAATCTACCATCCTTGGGCAAGAGACTACAGACTGGTGACTGAAGGAGCCTGCTTTTTAGAACTGGCTTCATAAAGAAATCTGTTCTGATGCTTCCTGTCTCGAGAGACTTAGGTGCTTCCCAGCTCTTGAGGTCCACCTCTCACAGCAGGACTTCTAGGAAGGATTTCCAGAATCCTTGGAAGAAACACTGTTTAATGATCAAATGAGGGGGGAAATTATGCACCTCCCCATGGTTACCATAAGATCTGGTCTCCTTTAAAAAGCCCCTTGCTATGGAGATTAAATAGCAGTGCTTTTTGCATTGGTGAGAAACAGTGGATGAGAGACAAGAGTTCAGGGAAGTCAGTACCTCTTGGGCTGGCTTGCTTGCTTTTTTTCTCTCCATGTGTGTAAATATCCTGCTAGTTTGACATGAAGCTTAGACATGATGTGAGAGGCAGAGAACCTGTAGCAAGGTCTAACCTATATTGAGCCTTCCACTGAGGCAGCTGTTGTACATAATATAGCAGTTTCATTAATTCAACAAATCTTTAGGACTTACCATGTCGAAGCCAGAGGAATACAAAAATAAATCTGAATGGGATTTTGCTCTCATAGACCTCCCAATCTATGGTGGAGACATAGACAGACCCAAATAGTTATACTGTAAGGAGGGCAGCAGTCACTACCAAGAGAAATCGCTGGGGAAGTTGAGAAGAGAGATTACTTGTAAGTTTGGAGGGACCTAGTCGAGAAGGAAGAAGAACCTGGCCTTGGGCGGGAAGAAGAGGAGAAGCTTCCAAGCTTTCTCCCCTTCTGATGTGAGTTATGGCAAGAATCCATCTGACCCTCTCACAGATGAAATGAGGCTCTGGAAGTGCCTGGGATCTCCCGAATTCAACTCTCCACTCCTCATCCAAAGCATTTACCTATTAGCAGTCACCCACTGCTAATTAGTGGGTAACATCACTCTATCTCCTAAAACTGGGGTCATTTGTAGATGTAGAGGACCGGACAGGTCCTGGGAAGCTGTAGAAAAGCGGGATGGGTAGCTGGCCACCATTCCAGGCCGAGGACAGCAGTTCAGGGGCGGGCCGGGGTGGGTGGGACGGCAAGCCGAGGGGCGGGCAGAGGGCGCGAGCCGCCCTCGGAACCATCGCGGACCCTGGCCCAGGAGCAGGGGCCGGCACTCAGGCTCACCGGCATGGGGCGGCGGTCCCCAGCGCTGCGGCCGCTGCTGGCGCTGCTGCTTCTGCTGGCGCCGCCGCTGCCCCGAGCTCTGCGCGGAGCTCGCTGCCCGGAGCCCTGCACCTGCGCGCCCGCCGGCGCCCTGCGCTGCCCCGGCCCGCGGCCCGGCCTCGCCCGCCTGTGAGTAGCTGCGCGCTCCGCTCTGTGGCCCCTTTGCTGGGAGCCGGGGTAAAGACGCTTTCCCCTTTCAAACGGCCCCACCCTTAAGGGGGATGAGAACTCAACGCTTGAGGGCTGTCTGCCGTCGGTGATCCTGGTAACCCAGACCCGCATTCCCCTGGTGGCGCAGACCCAGGGGCGGGCTTGGAGCCCCTGGCTCTCTGCTGCTGATGGGGGAACACCGGCCATGCCGCCCAGCCAGAGGAGCCGAATGGGGGCTTTGAGCCTTGGGCATGCCAGGTCAGTGTAGGTTACTGGGGCGCCCTGTGCTCACCCTAGGCCCAGGGTGACCTGAGGTTCAACAGGGACGCTGGTAGACCCACCTCCGCAACCAGCGCGCACCTGCCTCCTGGTGAGCACGCAGGCCCGGGTGGCCCTCAGAGGGACTTGCCCTTCAGTTGAGATAGCTAATCAATGAACGGCCTCGTGTCCACTTCTGCGGTGCCACCACCTCCACAGGCACAGACAGGACTCAGGGGAGGCATGTGTCAGCGAGCCGACGGAGGGCTGTTTCTGAAGAGATGGGGTAAACGGGACAGGGTTCCAGTACTAGAGTACCCCAGTGTCACCAGGTCTCCTCTCTTCTATTAAGAAAAAGGCTCCACGTCTTACATGACCCTGTTTATATGAAATGGCCAGATAGGCTGAAAGTAGATGAGTAGTTCCTAGGGGTTTGAGAGGGAGTTGGGGGGCGGTGGGTGACTGCTAATGGTTGTGGGTTTGGGGTGATGAAAAATGTCTCAAATTAGATTGTCGTAATGGTTGCACATGAACATACTAAAAACCATGGCATTGTGCACTTTAAATTGGTAAATTTTATGCTACATGGCTTACATTTCAATAAAACTGTTAATAGAAAAAAGAAAAGGAGGGGACACCACAAAGGTATCCAAAAGGCACCAGGCTAGTGGAGGTCTTCATTATGTTCTCATAGCTTGAGATAGTGGTATCTCGTGTTGGGGAAGGAAAGAGAGGACCCACCCCCATCTGTTAGGCCCCCAGCAGCCTGTCAGAGGCTGCTTCTGAGGGGATTCACCCTCCCTGCAGGCACTGGGCTTCCCCCTGTGGAAGAGTTAATGGCCCTCTGGTAATAGTTGCAGTTGAGAGAAACAGTTTAAGGCTAGAGGGGTTTATATTAATTAGTTCCCATTAATTATCTTGTCAGCTCTATTCCCTGAAGGTGATGACCATGCTGATAGAATTTGTTTCAATCCATCAACAAATCCATGGAACCTGCCAAGTTCCAGCCCTTGCCCTTCTGTGACAAGCCTCCCGTGTTGCTCATGAATGATTGTGCCACTGGCAGCCTTTCTCACTTGCTTGGTACTCATACAGATTAGAAAAAACTAAGATCCAGAGAGGCGGAGTAACTTGCTCAAGGTCCCACAGCTATTGCGTAGCAAAGATAGGGCTTTATCTATTCATTGTCCTTTTAGATATGTTTGTCTTTGTAAGAAAATTACCCCTTCCTTAATTGGAAAAAAAAAAAACTCCCAGCTTCTCCAAATATGGTACCAGTGGAGGATCCCTGAAGCAGGGGAGGGGGAAGGAATGGAGAGCCCAGTCCTTGTTCCTTTGAGATTCAGCTTTTCACTGAGATCTCACACTGCCTCCTGCCACCGCTTACAAGAGAGGATCCTTTCCCTGAAGAAAGATAAAGAAACAAAATTAAATACTCACTGCTCGACAGCACAGTTTAAAGAAGCCTGGAACCTTCCAGAAGATTTTACAGTGCTGACTAGAGTTCAGGATGGAGGTGGGAGATGGGCACAGTAAAACTACCGCTGGCAGGTCTGGTTCACAGAGGGAGCCCTTTACCATCCATGAGCTATTCTAGAGAATCCTCTGCTTCCCCCCTCTACAGGGAGCATACACCACCACCCCCAGGAGCATCCTCCCCCAGACATTTAGAACCCTGAGCCAGGCATGGTAACCCTCATGAGGTCCTGTTTCCTGAAGGCCAGATGACTGAGAGGTGAGCTTGTCTTTCAAGCCTATGTAGGCTACAACAGGTTAACTTTTGGCACAACACAGTGACTCCAACACCCATATGACAGATGTGTAAGCAGCAATAGAAGGGTTGTTACTTCAAGACAATGTTTCTCAGAGTGTGATCCTGGACCAGCAGCATGATCATCGCCTAGGAAATGTCAAACATGTGTTCTCAGAAATGCTGGAGGCAGCCCCTAGCAGGCTGCGTTTTAGCAACTCCCCCAGGTGATTCTTATGCTCGCTAAAGACTGAGAAACAAGGCATTGTTCTCCATGGAGGTAATCATCTTGGAGAGCAAGAAGTATTATTTTAAACTTTCTGTAGCCATATACTTCTCTTCACCACCCTACCCCCATATATGTAATACCTATTGGTTGCAAAAAGGCATAAAATTAAAACTCCAAACTCAGAGAAAGATAGAAAATAAGCAAGGTAGAGGAAAGTTTGTGTTCTTCAAAGAGGAATAGGGGAAGGAATCCATGAAGAGGGACAGACTGAAGATACATGGAATGAGGAAGGAGTTGTATTTATTGGAGGAAGGTCTCCATAGAGTTAGAAGGGAAACAGCAGTTTAAGAACATAAGGGAAAGGTTAATCTTAGAGTAGGGATAGCTCTGTGTCCCGAGGAAGAAAGATGGAAGGGAAATGTCCTAACTCAATATTGAGACAAAGCACAGGAAAAGTGGACAGACTCATACTGACATCCTTGTTCTTGATGATGAATGAACTAAACAGTAAATAATCATTACAAGATAGAAAAATTCTATAAATAACAAGTTACCCACAGTACATTAAAAAAAAAAGCCAATTATGAGGTAAGGCTTCCAGGAGAAAGGTGTGGTCTTGCACTTACTTATCCACAGGATTTGGTTCTGCAGAGAGAAGGGCAGCACCCCAGGCTCTGGGGGTTGGAGGAAGTGAGCACCAGAGAGCACCTTCATCATCACCTCTCAGTAGATGCAAGTCCATGCTTCAGTCATTTCAGGTCTTAATAACTCTGCTTCTAAGACCTTCATCTAAAGTTCACTATTTGTTTTAAAAAGAAGGGGAAGCCGTATGCAGTACCACACACCTGTAATCCCAGTACTGGGAAGCTGAGACAGGAAGGTCACAGGTTCAGGGCCAGTACATGATAACTTAGCATGACCCTGATTCAAAATAAAAAATAAAATAGGGCTGGGGTTATATCCCAGAGGTAAAGACATCCTGGGTTCAATCTCCAGTACCAAAGGAGAAGGAGAAGGAGAAAGAGAAGAGGAGGAGGAAAGAGGTACATGGATTATCATTGCTTATTACTGACAAGCCCACTGCCTGCAGATTTTGAAAATGACACTGCTCAAATTGTTCATCTCTTTCCTCCCCTTCCATATGTTATTAAAAACACAGGTATTTAACATCTAAAATATATACAAGAAATAGCCCCCTACATTTTTATTTATTTTAATTGGGAAAAAATAAATGAAAAATTTTTACTTAAAAAGTTCTTTTTC
Source organism: Glis glis (assembly GCA_004027185.1). Taxonomy (NCBI): domain Eukaryota; kingdom Metazoa; phylum Chordata; class Mammalia; order Rodentia; family Gliridae; genus Glis; species Glis glis. The sequence goes on along the minus strand of PVJS01026081.1, from coordinate 12,832 downwards.
TTTCTTTTTCTTATTAGTTGCAGGCAACTGGAAGGAGGGAGAGAAAGAAAAAAAAAATCTCACCTTGCCCATGTTGTCTCTATGACAACAGAAAGGTTGATCTGCTTGACATGGAAACAGCTTCTGAAAAAAATCTGTTAGAAAGAAAATGCTATTAATAATTATGGAAATTTATTTTTGAATGTTGTACCTACTAAACAAAGATTAGACTTTTAGACTGTATTATGAAACACAATCCAGAGACTCTGGAAGGATAAAATGTGTACCGTGTGCCAGGAAGATGTTCAGCTCCTGTCATCCTGTCATCTTTCCTGACTTTCTTCCTTTTTCTCTCACTTCCAGTGGAAATGAGGGTCCAGAATAGTGTTCAGTGCTGTAGCATTGATTCCCAAAGTCAGCTTCCCTAGGGGGGATGATAGACCAATCCAGGGGGGCAGGAGTAGCCTCGGGTGCAACTGGGGGACATTGAATAAAAATAAGGGGGCAATGGAAACATCCAGAGGGTTGCTGAGGTTTTTTTTTTCTTTTGTTTTTGTTTTTTTCTGAAAAAGAGCGGTAAGGCAATAAGCTTGGAAATCTATGCTAGAGGCACGCACATGTGGAGAACATGGTCGCTGTCCTTGAAGAGCCCACAATCTAGGTGGAAACACATTCCAAGAGACTGATGCAAGTGGGAAGAGAGGCCATGAGGCCCTAAGAAATTTAGAGAGTAGGTCGATCCCTATGGACTGAAGTCTCCCAGGGAACGCTTCCTGGACCAAGGGTCAGGAAGCTGAACCTTGAAAGAAAGCAAGAAAAGAGTCTAGGTAGAAGATCCACTGGCTAACGTAGGCTAGAGAGTCCTTGCTGAAAAGCAAAGACTAAATCTGAATGAATTCTTCCTTCTCCATACTTCTCTTAGGTTCTTCGCAGGAAATACTTTTTTAAGGGAAGAATATAAAGTCATCAGAAATCTTTAATTTCCCAAAGGGTTGTACAAAAAGAAAAAAGAAAAAGAATACCAATTTGTAGTTCTTAACTAATGAACTTTCAAAAAAAGTCATTCTTGGGTGGATGATTGCAAAGGCATTAAAACCATAATTAGGGGTCACTTCCCCATGAAGCCTTCCTGATGTCTGCCACGCCCCATGCCCTGCTCCCAGCTCCAGCTTCTCTCTCCACATACTTGCTTTGATAGCCTGTACTTGCATGCACATATTCTACCATAAGATAACCATTGTGCAATGTGTACCTTTTCTGCTAGAACAAGTTTTAGAATCTAAGTATCTTAACATTTGGGGCCAGATAATTGTTTGTTGTGGGGAATGTTTTATAGACTATAAACTATTTAGCAGCATCCTAGCCTCTAAGCACTAGATGCCAGTAGCAATGTCCTACCAAATAGTGACAACCAAAAATATCTCTGGATATTTTCCAAATTCCTTTGCGGGGGGAGGGGGGGCGGGATCCTCCCTCTGCCCTTAGTTTTGGATCATTATGCTAGAGCGAGAATCACTCAATGGGGTCTTATTCAACATAGGATTCCCAGAATTTTGTATGTATTATGATTAAAGTGTTTACTGAGCTACATGATGATTAAAATGAGTAAACAACTAAATAGTAGCAACAAGTCAATGCAAAAAAGGAAGCATGTATGTTACCTATCGTGTACCACATCTAAATGTCATTTTTAAAATCTGCATCCTAGCTAGGCATGGTGGCACATGTCTGTAATCCCAGTACTTGGGAGGCTGAGACAGGAGGATCACAGGTTTGCGGTCAGCCTCAGCAACTTAGTGAGGTCCTCCACAACTTAGTAAGACCCTGTTTCAAAATAAAAAAATACCTGGGGGTATAGATCAGAGATACAATGCCCCTCTGTTCAATCCCCAGTACCACACACACACACACACACACACACACACACACACAGAAATCTGCATCCTAGAGAATGGAGAAGTAAGAAGGTGATCTGGGTTGTGCTATTCTGTATATGTCAACAGCCAGGTCCAAGAATTTGTAGGTTCCTAGCCTCCCCTTTGAATGGGAAATAGCAGACATATCAGCCTCAGAGAAGCAAGACCTGAGGCTTACCCATATTAGTACATCCTATCTAGATTGTTTTAACTTTTGTTTTTAACTCAGTAGAGAAGAATCAATTCCTAGCCCATGATCCAATAATTTAAAAAAAATAGACCTAAAACAAATTAAAATACCAAGGCATCCTGAACTGAGACAATTGGGTTCCCAGAGCAGGACACTACCCAGTAACAGCCCCCAGGAAAGTGTCCACAGAAGAAGCCTACCATGCTCCTGCAAGGACAGCTTGGCCTACACTGAGCCTCCCTGCAGCTGAGCCAGCCAAAAAAAACCCCAGATTTCAGAAAGTTCATGTCCCTTCTTCCGGTCCCACCTCCTTATCCTGCCCCAAACCTTGAAAAAAAAAAAAGGCCCAAAGTAGAGGTTGATCTTGGACCTCAGTCTGACCCAGTTCTCCCAGCCATGCTTAAACCCAGCTGTGCTACTAAACAGACTCTTTGTAGGAAGCTTTGGAAGGACCAGATTTTAGTAGCTTAAAATCATCCCCTTGGGGAAAGTGAATGAAGTCCCCTAGCAGGACACTAAAAGACAAACAACAGAGTTCCCAAAATCTCAATGGAAGTACAGAGCCGAAAGGTTCACACATAGATCCCTTCAGTATCGACCCAGTTCTCCCTTGGAGAGCAGTAATTACTGGGACCTTTTCTTCCTTGTTTTTTATTCTAAAAGCAGTACATCAGATTGACTCAGGACTCAGCTCTGGTCCCTTACCCACCTCTGTCTTCTTCCCAGCTCCCTTGGAATGAGACTGAAGGACCAAAGCGACGCCATGACAGGCTTCAGTTAAGGTTTTAAATAGAGTAGGCCTAAGTACCTGTTTTTCTAGAAGTTAAGTTTCTCTTTCCCAGAATTTTGGGATTCCCAGAATTTTGTATGTATTATGTATTTTGTATGTATTATGATTAAAGTGTTTACTGAGCTACATGATGAGGGCTTATTGCCCCAGACCCTGCTGAAATAATTAAATGTGCTAATCTGATTCTACCCCAGCAACAGCCAATTGGTGTTGAGCACACCCTGGTCTGGAATTTCCAGACCACCAGGCGAGGTCACTCTGACCGGAGGTAGGGAGCCCCCTCCCTTCCAGCACACTCTGACAGACACTGCGGGTTAGGGTTAAAGGTCACCTTATATGGCCAATGCTTCCCTAATGATGACCCCTACCTAAGGCGCGAAAATTAGACCAACCAGGGAACGCCAACAAGCTTATGTTTTAAACTAACCTATCAATGTAGAGGTGGGGTGGGCTGCCTCCTGGAGGGATAAAAGCTTTGTTCTCGGAGAGCAGGGGCTTCTCTCTGTGCCCACTGCGTTGGTGCACGTTAGGAGCCCAAGCTTGAGCTTGAACAAAGGACCCTCATGTGCTTTGCATCGGAATCGGCTCCTGGTGGTCTTTGGTGGGATCACGAACTGGCATTTCAAGACAACAAAGGTCTCTTTCCAAAATATGATTCCCTAGAGTGGCTGCACCAGACAGTGTCTTGGCCATGTATAACTCTGATCTTATGAATGAGATTTTGTTTTGTTTTTGTTGTTGTTTTGCAGTACTACAGATTGAACTCAGAGATACTCTCCCTCTGAGCTACAACCCCAGTCCTTTTTTTTTTATTTTTAAGACAGGGTCTTGCTAAGTTTCCCAGGCTGGCCTTGAACTTGCAATCCTCCTGCCTCAGCCTCCCTAGTAACTGGGATTGCAGGCATGCACCTCCGTGCCCAGCACAAATGAAGTTTTAAAGCCAGTTGAGTCACAGTGGTGGAGAGAGGCCCTGTTGCTCACTTGCAGACTGAGAAGGTTGGCCCCATGGGAGCGTATGTGCTCTCTTCTGTAGTTCCCCTTGGTTCAAGGAAAAAAAAATCACATTTAATGTCAATTATAGCAAATTTTCCACTAGCTTTTTTTTTTTTTTGTGGTACCGGGGATTGAAAGCAGGGGCGTTCTACCTCCGCGCTACATCCCCAGCCCTATTTTTTTATCCTTTATTTTGAAACCAGGTCTCACGAAGTTGCGGAGGACCTCACTAAGGAAAGAGAGAGAGAAAGAGAGAGAAAGAGAGAGAGAGAGGGAGAGAGAGAGCAAGAGAGCTGAGGCTGGCCGCGAACCCGGATCCTCCGATCTCCACCTCCCAAAGTACTGGGATTACAAGCGTGCGCCACCACGCCCGGCTCCACTAGCTTTTTTTAAAGAAGAGAATTAAAATAATCCTATCCTCCAGGCAGGTAGTCTCTCTGCCTTGGTGGATAACTTCTAGCAGCTTCTCCACAGGGCCCCCATTTACTCCCAGCTTCTACCACCTGGGAGATGACACCCTCTCCCAACTGCAAGCCCTCTGGCTGCTCTCTGTGTGGCCCTGAACCACAGGTCTGTAGTGCCACCTGAGCTAATTCAGAAAAGTTCAATCTATAAATAAAACTCAACTTTCAGAATGAAGGTTCTCTCCCATACTGCTGTTACATTTTGCCCTTGATTCTGATGCACTGAGGTTATACCTGGGTTCTTAATTCCCCATGGCAAGCAGCAGACAGCATTTCTGAGCCCACAGGGGAAAAGCCCAACCTGGGTCTTTTCCTTTTCAAAATAAAAAAAAAAAATAGGGCTGGGGATTTGATAGGATAGTATCTAGCACAGCCCCCAAATTATCTGAATTGATCAGTAGGGCAAACCAGGCAGACCTGGGTCCTGGAACCAGGCCTTTCCTAATTTGCACTGTAGGTTTTCACTAGTGATAAAATCTCTATGCTGTCTGTAAAAGGGGCTGAGGATTCCTGCCTCTGAGTGGGCCGCTGTGACAAAGATAAACAAGACAATGAAGCCAAAAGTACCAGGAAATAAAAGGCTCACATAACTACAAGGTGTTATTGTAACAACCTGGTGATGCAGAGAAGCCCACATATGAGGGTTAACGTAAATATCTATCATCCAAGGGGCAAGTCTGATAGAAGAGTTTTGTTCCTAGGAAGTGTTGATTAGAGAAAATGATCCACCAGGTCTTCTCAGCCTGGGAGAGAATAAGTTAGAATCTCAAAACAGCAGAGGCCAGTATTGCCTGGAATCTAACATTCTGGCTTTTTCAGCCCAGACTGAGCTGCCTCTGAACATCCCTCCTAATACCGATTGTCAGTCATTTTCAGTCCTCTCTGCCCAGTGGGGCATCCAAGCCCATCCTGGGTCTTTTCCTTTCCCCACTCCCCATCCCTCAGCCTCAGACTGGACACTTAAAAAAACCTTCATGTCAGAGCCAGGAATGGTGGCACACACCTGTAATCCCAGTACTTGGGAGACTGAGACAGGAGGATCAATTGCAGGTTCATGGCCAGCCTCAGCAAGGCCCTCAACAACTTAGTGAGACCCTGTTTCAAAATTTAAAAAATAGGGCTGGGGGTGTAGCTTAGAGGAACAGTGTCCCTGGGTTCAATCCCCAGTGCTACACACACATGTGCACACACACACACACACACACACACACACACACAAACTCCAGGTCAGACTTGCTGACCAGTTAGGACCTATGCACTGAAGTGTACAGGACAACATGCAGGATCCAAAGACACTGTCCCCACCCTCCAGGAGCTTACAGTCCTCCAGCCACAGGAGCAGAAGGACCAGTTCTCAGATAACTACATTTCCTTCAGGAAATGGCAGAAGGTGATAAAAGCTAGTGAAAGTTCTAAACAAGATGGGATGGGAGTTCAGAGGAGGGAGCCATTCCTTGCAATTGGGTACCAAAGAAGCCTTGGTAGAGGATCACTTCTCTAAGTCTCACTCTCTACAGGGGAAGCCAAGAGAGTGAGTGAATGTAGTTATCCATAGTCAGGTTTGGAAGCCTTCTTTTCTCTCTCTGATCACCAGCACAGGCCCCATCTATGTTATGGACACATGGTCAATGGAACAGTGGGTTGCTTTACCATGAAAACTTTGGGTGGGCTCTAATGAAGGCTTTTCTCATTTGCAAGCACCAGAAATCAACTTTGGCAAATTTAATCATAAGAGACGAGCTTAATAGAAGAAAATAAGGAGGTAGAAGGATGCTGGCAAGATCCAGAGAGAATCTGGCATCTTAGCAACAGGAGATCAGGGAACTTTTCTCTAGATTCCACCTTTAAAATGACCTTTAAAGTTCCAAAGACTTTAAAGTTTTTTTTTTTTTTTTTTTTTTTGCGGTACCGGGGATTGAACGCAGGGGTGTTCTACCTCCGCGCTACGCCCCCGGCCCTATTTTTTATGCTTTTATTTTGAAACTGGGTCTCACGAAGTTGCGGAGGGCCTCACTAGGTAGGGAGAGAGAGAGAGAGAGAGAGAGAAAGACGGGGAGAGAGAGAGCGAGACCTGAGGCTGACCGCGAACCCGGATCCTCCGGTCTCCGCCTCCCAAAGTACTGGGATTACAAGCGTGCGCCACCACGCCCGGCTCAATGAAAGTTTTCACCATGACGCAGCCAGCAATGACTTGCTCCCAGAGAAGGGGGCATTTTTTGAACCAAACAACCACAGAAATTGGTGTCTACCAGAGCATATGAATTAGTGAAAACAAAGGCACAAATATAGTAACTTCAGGCACTTCAAACCTGTCTTCAGATTAATTAAAAGTATGTGAAATATCAATGGCAACCAGCATTCACATGCTCACTCAAAAAAAAAGAAAGAAAAGTATTGAGAAAAAGGAGCTTGTAATGAAAGAGCTTCCTGAAGCATATACAATGTCACTGCCCTGACAACATAATATTCTCTGCTTCTGAAAAATATTTTTGAGAAATCATTACAGATGACACAGACATTCCCTGGGGAGAATTTAGCATGTAGTTTTGTTTACCACAGTTATTCTTGTCATGTTATATTATTGCTAGAGGAATTATAGTTTAGGGGATAGATTGGGTTATTTTGCTTTGTGTCTTTAGAAAACTTTAAATGGATTTTGAGTAAGGGCTTAGATGTGTTTACCATTTTTCTCTGAGGCTTTATAATTTTAATTTAGTTGTTGCACAAATGGCTTGGAAAATCCACTATCCAGGGAATCTTCCTAACATCTTGGTTAACATGGTAACTCATAAACTCCTTGAAGCAGCTTTTTGGGTGTCTAGAATGGCTGTCTTAGAAGAGAGTCACTCAAGTTGCACTTTCCAATGGGAAAGTTCCAACTGGTTGAACTTTTGAAAATCAGTGAGCAAACACAAACTCCACAGAGTGGGTCCCTAGAGCTGAAACATTTAATGGAAGGTTGTTCTTTCTCATGGCACTAAAGGGCTATCAGGTGAGGCTTATAAAAGATAGCTGAGCCCCAAAGAAAGGTACCAAATGGGAATGTCTACCCTTCCTCTCAATTGTCCTATATATAATCAGCAGAGAGTCAAGAATCAGGGACAAGTCATAGGTACTTTACAGGCTTCAGGGTGACCCATGACAAACAGAAGAATCAATTCCAAGGTACTAAACCCACCTTCCCCCCACCACCTGCCAAGGAAGTTGAGTTGTCTTAAGGTGAAGCACAGATAGCATGAGATTTTCACAATGAGCTATTGTGAATTAAAAGCACTTACTGAGTTATTATCTTGTGCTAAATGTTGTATTAGTATGACATCAACAGTTTCTTATTTAATCCAAAAAAATCTATATATTTTATAGATTTCACACATCCTATAGATTTAGAATGAAGCTATGATTTGAAGCCAGGCATTCTGGTTCGCTCCAAAGTCTGCACTCTATGCACAGTGTACTGTTCAAGAAAGAAAGCACATGCAGTTCTAAAAAAAAAAGATGCACTCCTTAAAATATGTAGCCTGAGATGAGCTTTTAACCAAGGGTAGAATTTGACCAGCAGAGAAGGTGGGAGATGTGCCAGGTGGTAGAAACGGTGTGAATGCAGGCAGAAAAATACGAGGCAAGTTCAAGAAGCACAAATAGTCCAATTTGTCTAGGGAGACACTGTCCAGTAGAAATAAGACGTGAATCACAGGAGTACTTTAAAATTTTTAGTAGGCACATTAAAAAAATTTAAGGTGGAGTTAGTTTTAATGAAATATTTTATTTAACCCAATATGTGCAAAATAGTATTTCAACATGAAATCAGTACAAGAGTTATTGAGATTTTTTTCCATTCTTTTTTCTTACCAAGTCTTCAAAGCCCAGTATATATTTTATACTTATAGCTCATATCAATTCAGACTGGCCATACTGGATGATGCAAGGTTAGTGAACTGATTACATGAAGGGAAGAGTGGGTGATACAACTAGCAAACGAAGACTGAGACTTGAATTCAAGACTAAGACATTTGTAGATAGGTAAGCCAAGGGGAAGTATATGTGAACACTAGAGTGACATCATGGGTCAGGAAGTGTAATCGAGGCCTGGCAGGGGAAAGCAGAATAGAGTGAAGGGAAACCAAGTAGGGCACCCTAGAATAGTCAAGATTGAATGGCCAAATGTGGCAGTAGGTGAGGAAATAGGGGGCTGGAAGCAAGAGGCAGTATGAAAGCAGAATCCAGCAGAGACTGGGTGTTTCATGGTGGGACAAAGGATATGTGCATGCAAGCACCTGGTAAATTCTCAAGTAACAGTGCAGGAAGAAAACAGGATAGTCACTAAGCACAGAGAGGACAAAAACACCACTGTGGTAGGCGCCAAAGTTTCACAGAAGAATAGGAGTTTGAGCTGCATATTGAATTTTAGTCATTTATTTATTTATTTTTTATACTGGGGATTGAACCTAGGGACATTCTACCTCCAGCCCTTTTTTATTTATTTTTTATTTTTTTTACTTTAAACAGGGTCTTGCTAAATTGTTGAGGGTCTCACTAAGTTGCAGAGGCTGGCTTCGGACCTGAGATGCTCCTGTCTCAGCTTCCCAAATACTGGGATTACATGTGAAGACTGAGCATATATCCCCTCAATAAACTGATGGCTTCTCTTAGAATTGCATAGTAGGATGTATCAACAAAGCCTAAGTGGCAAGTACTGATGTGATTTGATTGATGGACAGCACACCTTTCCAGGAATGAAGTGGCCTATATTCTAGTCCAGATCTACTCTTGAACTGCCATGTGGTTTCAGGGAAGTCAAATTTACCTTTCCTAATTTAGGATTGAGGGATTAGACCAAAGGACTTGAAGCAGCCTCTTCACTTCGACTCGTGAGCCTAATACAGTAAGTGCTTCTAGCAGCAATCAAATGAGAATCAAAAACACCTGTCTGCATTTTTAAGGAACATTCCAAAATATTCTTCTGTAAAGCTTAACATATTGGATGTTCATCTATACTGATTTCATATTTCAGAAGTTGAAATAAGTGGTTAATAAATGAAGACATTCCCCATAATGAAGTTACCAAATAGATCTATTCCTTGGAAAGCTCGAAGTTAAAAATCATTTGAAAAGGAGAAAAGCATTTTTATTTCATTATAAGATGAAAGCAAGATTATTATAATTACTGAGTAAGTTTGAAAAGAATGCAGAAATTCTAAAGTCTCTGTTCAAAGTAAAACAAGGTCTTATGTAAAAAATACAAAAACACTTAAAATTTTGAATTTAAATAATTAAGTAAACTCCCTTCTATTTCAACAAGTTTATTAGGCAAAATAGTTTCAATCTTCTCTGATTTCTCATTTTCCCTCCCTCTGGTTTTATACCATTTTAAAATTCAGGGTATAGCTCTAGCAATAAACTAATCACATGTGGAAAATGAATGGATATTTGTAGTTATCTTAAATTAGTAATATACATGGTTTTCGTAAACAATTAGAAGGCAGTGAATAAAGATATTTCATTTCTGCCATGTGTTGGGCAGAGGAAAGGTAAGGTGACCAAAGGCCTCACCCAGGCTATGGAGAATCCAGATTGATGCTGGATGTCTTCCCTGGCTCTCCACACCCTCTGACTCAGCTCAGTCTGTGGGAGTCAAAAGGTGATCCTGCCTGGGAACCAGTTTTCGCTCTTAGAAATCAAGGGCAGGTGAGGTCCCTACAGTTACAGTTTGCTTTATGTAATACCTATATTTGTTTGTTTGTTTGTTTGTTTGTTTGTTTGTTTATGGCACTGGGGATTGAACCCCAGCCCTATTTTTTATTCTTTATTTTGAAACAGGGTCTCACTAAGTAGCAGAGACTATCCAGCTATCCTCCTGCTATCCTCCTGTCTCAGCCTCCCAAGTACTGGGATTACAAGTGTGTGCCACCACACGGGGCTAAAGAGTCAAATGAGCCCTATTTTCCATTCACCTAAGTTTGCTATTTAAAGGAATCCTTCAATTAATCCTTCTGTAGAACAAAGAACATTTTGATAAATGCAAATTCTCTCAATTAATATGTTTTTATAAGCAAGGATTTCCAAATTACCAGTTTCCTTGAAGGGGGGACACTAGAGCCCTCCTGGAGAATAATGAAGCTCTCCAACTAACATTACTTTGAGGGTTAGTTAACAAGCTAGTGGTGAACTGAACAAACTGGCTCCTCCAAGGTCACCTATGCTATTAACCTCAAAAGAAAAAAGGAAAAGCCCCATCTCTGAGGACCCAAGGGAATTAGAAATGACTAAAGAGGAATGATAAGCTGACATGATTTTCTTCAAGGTAATTGGTCTTATCTGAATGCTGTAAATTTTCCCATTGCTGGACTTTCACACAGATGTACTGAGGCTTGGCAATTGGGGTCGGCTAGGATGGGAATGGAAGTCAGCAGCCCAGGTATGAGTTGTGAGGAAAGAACTCTGAAGACAGGTTGGTTTCTGACCAGAAATTGGATAAGAGCTACTCAACAGAGAAGACAGGGTCCTTGGCGAGGCAGCAATCTTATGATGAATGTGTCATTTCAGGGGAGCAATTCAGCTGAGAACATCTGCCACTCACTCCCCCAGCAGCTTGGAGCATGAACCTCTGTCCTAAAGGGTGATTTTGCCAGCCCACCACAGTATCCACTAGAGAAATTAACCCAACTAATCGTAGATAGTCCCAGCACAGGATCCCCATCTGTGCCAGGGGGCCCAGTTTTAAAGTCAGAACCTAGCAATGAGAGATACTAGGTTGATTCTAACCAGATAGCAATAGGAACTGGTCTAGAAGACCAATGTCTCCTAAGGGACAGAAATGCTGGGATCAAGATCTGGTGACTGGGAAGAAAGGAAGGCTGGAACTAGATGGGGCACCACTCCTAGATGGCCTCTAGGGATAGCATGGAATCAAGGCAAAAACAAATGCCACCATGACGTGCAGGTATGTACTGCAGGTGCACTCCTCTGGAAGTATGGTTGGGTCTGGGTTAGACATTGCCCAGAGCTTCCCCAGAGCCATGACCAACCACAAGACCCAGACTGGGGAAAGTGACTTCACTCCAATCCTAAGGAGTAGAGACTGCTTCTACTTCAACTTTAGTCCCCAAATAGAAGGGCAGGGGACCTACAGATAGGATTCACAATTAGACAGATGTTACCAATAGAAGGGCATGGAACCTGCAGATAGGATTCACAATTAGACAGATGTTACCAAGCTTCTGGTGCAAAGGTCGCCTTTGTCATCCAGTGTAAATGCTTGTTTCAACTTCTATGGCAAAGACATGTGGGGAAATAGTGTTTGGCCATAATACAGGTACCACATGTGTTGCATCGCTGATTCATTTAAAAATCAAAGCTTAAAGCTATAAAGGGGCTGTTAGAGTGTAATAAATATAAGTAACTGCATAGTTCCACAGCCATCTCACTTCCCTTTTCAAAGAGAGAATTCTCCATGCTGCAAGTTCAGTATCAAGTTCACCCAGTATTCCTGGTTCCTTGCTACCCATCTGAGAGGTATAGTTTGGAGTATCACCCACTTGCTTGAGACAGAAAGGGTGGCACCCTTCCTTTATTTTTCTTTTTGCATAGCTTTCAGTCTTTTTTGGACCCCAGGCAGCAAAGCTGCTGAACTGTCCTTGCTTTTGGCCTTTTTCCCTCCTTTCTCTTTGGCTTCTGCTCTGAATCAAATGATATTGACAAGACCTTTCCACAAGAGTTCCTGATGTTCAGAAAATTCTTGGAATACATGTATAATATCCAATACATGTATTGAAAACAATAAAAGAAGGGAGTCACTCCGTACATTAAAATAAAACTTTTTCTTTTCCATTTGTCAGGTACAGATATTAACTTGATCATATTTCTTCATTTGAGTAACATTACCATTAGTCCATTTGAAGTCCTTGTATGAGTTAACTTTCTGTTGATGTGACAAAATACCTGAGAAAAACAACTTAAAGAAGAAAAGGTTTATTTTGTCCATGGTTTCAGTCTATGTTCACTTGGCTCCATTGTTTTGAAATAGCATGGGAGGGAGAGTGAGGTGGAGCAAAGCTGCTCACCTCACAGCAGCCAGCAAGCAGAAAGAGCGAAAGGAGGGCCAGGAACAAAATGTACCTTTCCAGGCTATGACGCCAGTGGCCTACTTCTTTTAGCTATGTCCCACCTCCTAGTTTCCACCACGACCTCCAAAGTCTATTGAGCTATGAATCCACCAATGGATCAATCCATTGATGAGGTCAGAATCCTCATGATCCAATCACCCCACCTCCGAACACTGCCACAGTTGAGGACCAAGCCTTCAACACATGAGTTCTTGGGGACATTCAAGATCCAAACTGTAACAGTCTTTTATTTATTGAATCTCCTATCCCACTTATGTTCCTCTCAACTCACCATAGACAGCAATCCTAATTTATGTTCATGTGTTTTATTTTTAAATGTCTGATGTTTGGCATGGAGGTAGTTTAATCCTGTAAATAGTTTTTTTTTTTTTTTTTTT
>PVJS01026080.1:0-27295 GCA_004027185.1 Glis glis | reverse complement strand
AGGGTATGAACATCATACATGCACACATTGCACATTTAGCCCTCCCTCCAATCCCACCCTATTCCCTCCCCCTTCCCTCCCTTTCATGCTCCAGATAGTGATTGAGTCTTATAGGTTTGTGTATGTACATCATGTGCTATAGTTTGTTTCCCTCCACTCCCCGTCCAACTCCCTCAGTTAGGTCACCTTCTTTGTCCATCTAAAGATTTCTTCTTCTTCCTTTCTAAACCAAAACCATTATTCCCACGTTTTGGGTGACAAAACCTAGCCAGGGATGTGTGTGTGTGTGATGGTGAGTCGGGGACTTATGGAGCCCATTGGCTTATAGATGACAAGTCCATAAACAAGGACATGGTCTCTGACTCTGGCTGTTGTCCCCTGGCCCATGATCCTAAACTACAACAAAAAGATTCCCATAGCTTAGAAATGTTTCTTTGAAAGGAATATTACATTACTGATAAAACTGAGTGGAAGACCAAAGGGGCAACTAAAAGATGATTCTGGTGTGGTTTCCTTGCCCAGAGGTTGACAGGAACATGGTTTCAAAAATCATTCAAAAGAAAATAAAGTTTTGCCAAGCATGGTTTCACACACCTATAATCCCAACTATTTGGGAAGCTGAGGCAGAAGGATCACAAATTTGAGGCCAGCCTGGCCAATTTAATGAGCCCTTGTCTCAAAATATAGATATATTAAAAATATATATGTATATTTAAAAGGGGGACTGAGGATGTAGCTTAGTGGTAGAGTGCTTGCCTAGCATGTGCAAAAGGCCCTGGGTTTAATCCCAACACCACAACAAAACAAAACAAACAAAAACAAAGTTTTATTTATTTCCTATCATCACTACATTTTAGAATGAAATATTTTTATCTCTTTCCAGAGATAGTTCAATGCAATTTAAAAGGCTTTGGATTTAGAAAATCTAGGTTTGAGTCCTAGATATAGTATTTTGAAATTTTACTTAATCATTTTAAATTAATATGTCATTGTTTTTACAGGTCAAAATATAAATGAGCAAAGATGCACTATAAAGTGTCAAGTACAGCAGTCGTACTTGGTATTTATTTTTATTTTTTATTTATTTATTTATTTATTTTTTGCGGTACTGGGGATTGAACTCAAGGGCATTCTACCTCTGAGCTACAACCCCAGCCCTATTTTTTATTCTTTATTTGGAAACAGGGTCTCAATAAGTTGCGGAGGGCATCACTAAGTAGCCGAGGCTGGCCGTGAACCCGGATCCTCCTGTCTCAGCCTTCCAAGTACTGGGATTATAAGCGTGCGCTACCATGCCTGGCTTATAGTCGGTGTTTAAAAGTAATAGTTCTAATTACTTATGATTAACATAATTTTTCTATCATTATTAATAGAAATATATATATTCTTATTTTTGGTCACCAATTTTACCTATATTTATGATGCTAAAAATTCAAGTACTAACCTTTTTTTTTTTGAGGTGCCGGGGATTGAACCCAGGGGCATTCTACCTCCGGGCTACACCCCCAGCCCTATTTTCTGTTCTTTATTTTTTGAAACAGGGTCTCACTAAGTTGCGGAGGACCTCACTAAGAAGCTGAGGCTGGCCGCGAACCCGGATCCTGCGGTCTCAGCCTCCCAAGTACCGGAAGCATGCACCACCACGTCCGGCTAAGTACTAACCTTTTTAAACCAATGAATGTCATGCTTTCTGAGTGAATATACTGACAGCTATTCGTATTGCTTATGTGGGAATAGAGCCTCCTTGCAAATCTGTTCTTGAAAGACCAGAGATGTGTTAGAGATATGTGATATTATTTATTCACTTCTGTTATTGGTTGAGCATTCTTCACTTTAATTTATACCACAAAATAGCATCTTAATTTGCAGAATTCAAGACTGACTCTGTGTGTGTGTGTGTGTGTGTGTGTGTGTGTGTGTGTGTGTGTTTTGCAGGTCAACTAAACAGATATAGGTCCTGGTCAATGAGGGAAATAACAGTATTTGAATTGTTTAAGCAAGATGTATTTAAGTGTTGCAAGTTCCTGAGATACAGATCTATGACTTAATATAATTTAATATAACACATATACTGTGATACCAGCATGACAGATTTCTTTTTAAAGTCTAAAACTTAGTTACAAATGATAAATAGAAAAGCAAGTTAAGTAAAGTACATCGAATGCATCTGAAGAATGTTCCGAATATGTTCTACTGATGTCCCACAGTTTAGTGGCCTATATTTTCAAATTCATTTGAATCTAAAAAATGAAAAATGTTAAGATCAAGTCCTTTAGTTTTAAATGGGTTTATAATGCTGATAGCAGAATGCTATGCAAAGGAACATGAAATAGTAAACATGGTACCTGGGGATTTTTGAAAACTGTGCTAGCTTTACACATATACCCCCATGTCCCTATTGATGATATATGAAGATACTTGTTCTAGATGAGTTTATGTGCTCAGGCGAGGGGTGCTGGACTGTGTAAGTACATTGGCTTCTCTCTCCTCCCAAACCATTCTGGCCTTCCTGCCCATAACAATCTCTGCCCATCTCACCCTTTTCCCAGTCCCTTACAAATACCATCGGGCTCCTATGTTACGCATGCTGGGGGCTGACAATTACATTATAGCCTATCTATGTCAACGGTGTCCCCGTGGGGCTATGTGCACTTAGCCTGTCTGCCATAGGAAGTGGCCCTGTCCAAAACTGTACAAAAGACACAGCAAAAGAAATAGCAGCTGAGAAGTTCAAACTGCTACTGCAAATACTCGCTTCCTTTTTGTTCGGTGGAGTGTAACATTATTAACCTATAACCTCTACTCCCAGCTTTTTCAACCTACCTGCACTTCCAGGTAGAAGGGTAGGCAATTATAACACTGACCACTTAAAACCTTAAACTGTTGACTTCTGTGATGTATTTTTTAGAAGTCTATTTAATATAGACAGATTTGGGATTTTTTTCTACTACCCTTTGATTTTGGAATGTTGAAGAATATCCTACCTAAGCCTCTAAATATCTCTGTTGATTAAAGATTACTTAATATCATTCAAAAGAATCAACATTCTCTTTTTGGTTCAGCCAAGGCAATGTTCTGTCACTGACCATAAAACTGGGGCTTGTAGAAGGGCCTGAATAAACTCTGTACGGTTACTCTCAAAAAACAAAATGATATAGACTAACAGGTTTTTATATTTTGTTAACAGCACAATTGCCATTTATTACTTTTTAGTCATATAAAATCTTTTTATGCTGATAAAACATAGGATTAATAGAGAAATAGATTCTATAACTTTGGATTCATTTCATAAAGTTGACTAATAATACAATCATCTTGCGGGATAAAAACCAATTTTCTGGTTTTCTTATTCTTACTGTATACTGAGACTTGTCAACAGAGTATTAATTCTTCCAGATGGAAGCAGCCTATTTTTAGCCATAAACTACTTGAGGTCAGGGACTCTGCTTTATTTATCTGTTTCCTTAAAGCCTAGAACAGTGGCTAAGCTTTGGCCTGTAGTAAGTTCTTGAAGTGTGTTTGTTGAAGTTTAATATCCTTTTTTGGATCTATGCTAGCTCCATTATATCTTTGAGGTAGAACAAGGAGATGCACAAAAAAGTGTTTAGGATTCTGATGTCAATTGTTTTTGTTTATTTCCAGGAGCATGTAAATTCTTTTTATTTTATAGTTATTAGAATACTATAAAAAGCTGGCATTTTTACTTTTTGAAGACATAGAGTAAATTTGGCTAAAGCACTAGTACAAGGATATATTAAAATTTCAGTGAGATAATATTGTTGTATTGGTACCAAAATGGTTATTTGAAATAATGCACATTGAATAGAACTAAAAAATCTACTGTGTTTGTTATATAGAAGTTACAATAACAGTAATATTCACATTTGGATGGTGCTTTACAATTTGTGTATAGTTTTTCATTTTACCCAAACACAAACATTTTATCCTTTTGCATAAGAAGAAATTGAAATGCTGATAAATTAAGCCATTGCTCATGGTTACACAGCCAACAAAGGTTGTAACTCAGATGGTCTGTTTCCAAATCTAGTTTTTCTTCTTACTTTTGGGAAAGTCCTTTATCTTTCTGAGACTCTGTTTCTGCACCTATAAATTGGAGCTCACCATGTCCACCTTACAGGTTGTTACATGAAATAAATGTATTTAATAAATGATGGCTGTGGTCTTCATTTGACCATCAGGTCATACCTAGCTCAATCGATGGTAATAAGGCCAGCCAGTCAGTTTTACTTTTTCCCCCACAATGGTAGAAATGAAACTGCCCCAAAGGAAACTAGGGGTAGCCTTATTGCAGAGAGAGATAAGAGATATGACACATACTCAGACAAATGCTGTACAAAATGACATGAAGTCATCAGCATTACCTGGAAGGAGCATGCTAAGCCGAGTGCTGGTGACAGGAGCCATGCTCATCACCTGAACACCAGGGCTGCCTAGGACATCTTTAGAGACCCTCAGAGAGGGAGACAGCATGACCCAGCGGACACCCAATGAACACCAGTGGACAGAATGACTTTCATAGTGCTGTGTTGGCTGGGTCGATGAATCAAGTTCTGCACTCGGACCTTGTCTTCCCGTGTCCCTTGTGTAAGCTCACCTCCAGAAGGTGGGGAGCGTACCCCTTTGATCACAAAAGATGCTCACTAAGTGTTATCTGCTTGAGTGATTGTCAAGAGCACGTGCCTTCCCCTCGCCTGCCTGGGACCATGTGTTAACACCTTAGGTGGCCTGCTGTGTGGAAGACAGCCTCCTGTAGCCCTGGTTTCATTCAGTGTAGTCACAGAATTTAGAAATATTCTTGAACTCCTGCACAACATATGTACATCTTTCATCAGTCTGGTCGGAAGGAAAATATTTAATTAGACCATGACTTTACTATTAGTGCACTGCATTACGAGATCTACCCTGCAGTGGATTTAGGACTGGTCAACGCAAGGTCCTGGAATGATGGAGACATAGGAGTGGGAGCTGACGTCCAAACCCTGGACATGTCACTCTTTATTCTGTGGAAATAGAAAAGGAGATGAGTTTCTATACTCTTTTTTTGCCCCCCTTATGTTGAATCACTAAATATGAGATTCTTCTAAATTAGAAACATTAAGACCTTTTTTTGTTGGTACTAGGGATTGAGCCCTAGAGGCATTCTATCTCCAAGCTACACCCCAGCCCTATTTTTTATTTTTATTTTGAAACAGGGTCTCACTAGGTTGATGAGAGTCTCACTACTTGCTTAGGCTGTCCTCAAACCTGTGATCCTCCTGTCTCAGCCTCCCATGTACTAGGATTACAGATGTGCACCACCACACCCAGCTAGACTAAGACCTTTTAAAAGAATAATTTTGAGTTCACTGATTCATAGCTGTTATCTAAAACTAAAAGACCTCAACTGACATGAGAGCAGAGAGCCCCTTGTCAACAGAAGCATTCAAGCAGATTCTTCAGAGAAGTGAACCATTTGAGATAAGGGTTATTTTGAAATTCATAAGCCAATGGTTCTTTCCCCAAGAGTCTAAGCATGGTCCCTCTGTGTTTCTATGAAAGAATTGACCTAAAAATCTTTATTTAGAATGTTATGAGAAGTTGACCCCAAAAGAAAAATCTCATGAGAATTAGAACACTGCTACTCACATTTTTAAGAAAGCCTTGTCAGGATCAGAATGCAGGGGCAGGATGAATGGCTGCCATCTGGCCCAAACAAAACTGGCACTTATTGATGGAATGGATGGGGCTAATTTTCAGAGATTTAGTTTTAATTCAATGTGGCTGGGGGAAGGAAAGCGTTTCAAAGGAAAGCTTTTGGCGTGTCTTACATTTTTCCCCATTTGGCAAAATAATAGGATTAACATTTAAATTTTTAAGAAGACAATTTGGCAGGAGCTATTTGTCCATTTATATTTAGGGTTGGGAATTGATTTTTGAGAGTTTACGTCAAGAAATAAGCAGCCCCAAATTTGCCAGAGAGATGCAGCCATTTTAAAGAATGTGTGGTCCCTTTTGCCATGGTAAAATACGATAATTTCATTTGGGAAAGGTAATTTACTATGACATAGACAACCCATTAAAGAATTGGTAAAACATTTATATAGATCAAACCAAAGCACATAACTTACACAAAAGGATAGTGTATTAAAACCCTGTATTACTTTTCTATTGCTGTATAACAAACTACTATAAATTTAGTGACTTAAGGCAGCACAAGTTTTTATCTCACAATTTCTGGGGCCAGGAGTCCAGGTTTGGTATGCTGTGTCTCTTCTCGGGATCTCATGAGATCACAGCGAAGGTGTTGGCTGGTACTGAAATTTCATCTGAGGCTGACTCCTCTTCCAAACTTGCTGGTTGTTGGCAAAATTCAGTTTCTTGAAGACTGTGGCCCTTAGCTCTCAAGGGATGGTCCAAACCCTGCTAGATGGCCTTTTCTACCACATGGCAGCTCTGTTATTCAAAGTCAACATGAGGGTGTCTGCTGCTGTCTTTAACTTCTTTTTTTTTTTTTTTTTGCGGTACCGGGGATTGAACCCAGGGGTGTTCTACCTCTGCGCTACACCCCCGGCCCTATTTTTTTTTATACTTTATTTTGAAACTGGGTCTCACGAAGTTGTGGAGGCCTCACTAAGTAGAGAGAGAGGGAGAGAGAGAGAGAGAGAGAGAGAGAGAGAGAGAGAGCTGAGGCTGGCCACGAACCCGGATCCTCCGGTCTCCGCCTCCCAAAGTACTGGGATTACAAGCGTGCAGCACCACGCCTGGCCTGTCTTTAACTTCTTCTGACTCTGACCTCTAGACTTTTTAAAAAAATGCTCACCTAGTTGGGTCAGAACCACCCAAGATAATCTCCCTTTTGATTAACTAAACTTTAATTGATTAGGGACCTTAATAATGTCTTCAAAATCCCTTTATATAACCTCACCTAATCGCAGGGATGACTCATTTTTTCAAGTTTTACCCACACTCAGAGGAGGGGATTATACAGGATGTGTACAGCAGCGGGTAGGAATCGTGGAGACCACCTCAGAATTCTGCCTACCACGCACTCTCTTTTCTTGAGGTGAGTGAATAGGGTAGATTGCCTCAGACCCAGGTAGAAAGAAGCAGAAGTCACAATAATCTCAACAGAGAAGAATTGAAAGTCAACCACTGTTCAATACTTCACGGGTAGTTTTCTAGTTAAAATAATGTTATGGTGTTCATTTAGAATGTCCCCTAAAAGTCCTGTGTTGTTGAAAGCATGGTTCCCCAATACAGCACCGTTCAGAATTGGGGCTCTTAGGAATGATTGGATCATGAGGGCTCTGACCTCATCCATGGATTATTACTTTTTTTTTTTGGTACTAGGAATTGAACCCAGGGCACTGTACCTTGAACTACATCCCCAACCTTTTTATTTTTTTTATTTTGAAATGGTCTTGCTGAGTTGTTGAGGCTGGCCTTGAAGCTGTGATCCTCCTGTCTCAGCCTCCCGATTACTGGGATTATAGGCCAATTTCTAGGATTATAGACATGTGCCACTGCACCTGACTGGATTAGTACATTTGATGGATCGATCCATTGATAGCTAAAGGAACTGCTGGGATGTGAGACCACGTTGGAAGAAGTAGGTCACTGGGGTGTCCGTGGTCTCTCTCTCTCTTTCTCTCTTTCTTTTTCTGCTTCCCAGCTGCCATAAACTGAACAGCTTTCCTCTGCTATGCCCTCCTGTCATGATGTCCTGCCTCACCTCAGGCCTAGAGCAAGGGAACCAGCTGACTGTGGACTGGGTCCTCTGGAACTATAAGTCAAAAAAATCTTTCCTCCTCTAAGTTGTTTATGTCAAGAATTTTGGTCATGGCCATCAAAAGCTGACTAATGCAAGAATATATAACAATTAGCAAGTTATAAGAAGTGCCATAAGAAAGCAATAGGCCAAGAGCTAGGAGAATTCAGATGCATGCGGGGCCATAAAAGTCACACATTTGTCTTGGGAGGCCATTCAAAAGGAAGTCATTGTTCCATGGTGATACCAAGGGCGGCGGAGTGAGTGAGCGGGCACAGGGATAGAGACGTGCGACAGGATCCTGAGAAGCACTTACACCGATCAAGGCAGGAGGGTGAGATGCTGGTTTAAGAGCGGTCAGAGGACGCGGGTGGTCAGTAGGTCATCATGGAAATCGTGTGCAGGGAGGAGGAGCTGGTCAGAAGGGCGGAATACTGCAGAGAGGAGGAGGAGGAGGAGATGGCCGTCATCCTTGGGTATAAGAATTAAGAGTTTCATAAACCATTGATGTCAGGGAATGAGGATAGAAGGCAGACAAGAGTCTTCCCTTGTGTCATCAAATGTGCTAATCGATTGCAGCTACGTTTCTCAAGTAATACATTTACTGTCACCCTTAGATCAGAGGATACATGTAGCTCATTGGATATTTTCACAGGTCACAGGTCGCTTCTACGAAAATAGATGTCTCTTGAAATGGAACCCTATTTGCAGGGTAGGTCCCCTTTCTATCTGATGGCAGAACACTCAGGCACCATCAAGCAAACTGGATCTACATGGCAACTTCTTTCATGTCAGCTCTTCAACTTGGTCGGCAATGGGCCCTGCGTTCTGCTCTGGGACACAGGTGCACACTTGGCATCCCGGCCTCTGCAGGGAGGGAGCCTTTGGTCTTGCTGGCATGAGCTGAGAGATGGAAACCATCAGGTTTGGTTGTTGGCACATTTCCACTCCGTTCACACTCCTATGGACCCCGCTATCAGATCCATACAGGTCTTTTGGTACCCTGCTTCCCTTTGCCTTATTTTTTATTTTTTTTCTGCCAGATCCATTTGGTATTGTGATAGTCAGTCTAGGTTGTCAACTTGACCTGATCATGACACACCCAAGATTATGTGATTTTGGGTGTGTAACAGCAGATTAAACAGAAAGCCCTGCCCTGAATGTAGGCAGCAGGATTCTGATAGGTGCAGACTTAGATA
The DNA here is from genome assembly GCA_004027185.1 of Glis glis. Taxonomy (NCBI): domain Eukaryota; kingdom Metazoa; phylum Chordata; class Mammalia; order Rodentia; family Gliridae; genus Glis; species Glis glis. The sequence continues at coordinate 18,328 of PVJS01026080.1, read as the reverse complement.
AAAGAGGGAGAAGCCGCATAGATTGCATGCGACTCTTTCCGAGGAAAACGCATCTGCTCTCGCCTGAGATCGTCGGCCGCCGGCTTCGCCTTTCTCTGAAGAGCTTCTTGATCTTCTCGGCCTCCAGCTCTTGGAACTGAAACTTCACCATCGTTTCTCCGAAGAGCTTCCTGATCTTCACGGCTTGGACTGGGACTGAATTAGTGGTTGCTCCGATCCTAAGACTCCAGCTCTTAGACTGTTCGACCAGCTACTGGTTCCTCTGACTCTCCACGTGCAGTCAGAACCTGGGACTACATTACTTCAAACTGTAAGCCCATCTGATAAATCCCTTTTTTCAAATATACTCATTCTGTGTATTCTGTTAATCTAGAGAACCCTGTCCAATACAGGTATCAATGGGTCACTATCAGAACTTTGTATGGCTCTTCTAGGAAGCACAGGAAATTGTCCAGGCTCTTCTGAGCAGTTGAGGGTCTGGGCATGCTGGGTGGGGATTCTCCTGTCTCAGTTCCTCACTCTCCGGTACTCCCCTCCTCTCATGACTGGGCAGACACCATCTCCAGCAGGTTTGTTATCCCCTTGGACTTTGCTCTCCTCTCAGCCTCAGCCATGTCTGGCTGGAGTGTCCAAAACCACCCCCTATCCCAACTGGTACTCAACACAAGGGTGCTGGGCATGGAGCCCTTCTCAGGAGCTCAGAGGTTCCTAAGCTGCCCTCCCCCCTCCATGGCACTCCCCTGCTCTATCCCAGGCTACTTTTATTTTGTTTGCAGGGTAGGGATGTAGCTCTTCATATTTTTTTCTTTTCACTCTGTTTGTTAACTTATGTAACACTGGTGTTAGACTTAGTCACCTATAGAGATTTGCCATTTGAGTTTCAAAATAGCAAGATGTTGTGAATTTGAATTCTTGGTTTTCACCATTATGACCCCTGCCGTGAGTTTCAAGAGAGTATTTGATGCTCAAGCCAAGAACTTGATCCGATTCTGCATGCGCTGTGTTAGCTGTGCCTCGAGGCAATGTGTGTCACTCATTTAATAGGGTGATGATCACAGGAATAGAGTGTGTTGAGAAGCCAGGCCAGGGCAGGGTCAGGTGTCAGTGCTGTTGGCGAAATAGCGTGCCGATGCCAAGGGTGGAGGACTAGGTTAACATCTTAAATTCTTATCCTTTGGCACATTTGTGCAATATATGAAAATGAATTGTCTATTAATCTTTGAGAAAACTTTCCCTTCTTTCCTCTTATGCAGATTTTTTATGTTAGATTACTTTTTATATCATTTTATTTTATTGGTGCATTGTGATTATGCATCATAACGAGGTTCAATGTATTAAAAAGGTGCATGCACACAGCTCTTTGCATACTTCCCTCCACATCCCATCTTGCTCTTGGGTGGAATTTTTATAGGACCTAGGGACCTTTAGCCTCGAGAACTTTAGTCTCTGGGAATTGTTGGCTGTGTTTCTAAATGTCTGTTGAGCAACTGTTGGATAGGAGAGCCACCAAGAGATGGACAAAGGAAAATAAAAAGATTTTTTTAAAAGATAAGAGAAGATTCAGCAACAGCCTTCCAACTCTGAGGAGCATTTGAAGGAAAGGCACTGAGACAATAATTAGTATGCTGTAAATAGGAGACAGGGTGACAGACACTCAGGGGTCAACACCTGTTCCCACCCCCTCATCCCTTGCCCTTTTCATCATAGACCTAGGCAGGTTAGATACCTGAGGTGGATTCATATCCTCTCTTGCAGACAGAGTGGTCATTTAACCTAACTCTGATCACTGAGGTAGGAGGAAGTCTAAGGATATTCTAAGAATTTTTGTTTTGTGGATTAAAAGAAAGGCACAGCCTGAGTCACCATTCCCATCTTCTTGGTTTGAACACAGAAGGGAAGACTGGAACCATGGTGGCCCTCTTGAAGACAAAAATCTAAAGAGGTCAAAACAGACCGATGGAAAGAGCCTGGGTTCTTGCACCACTGAACTCCTGCACCACGCCAGCAGCCTTGTACCTCTCCCCTCTGTTATGTGAGAAATGCGGCCCTCTTTGTCTCTTTTATAGGGTTTTGTGGGACTTAAACAAATATATTCTAACTGATACAGGCAGCCCCTCATATTGACATGCCTGTGTTCTTTGGAGCTTCATTTACTTCTCACTAGTCAATCTCTCAATACGCCAACCCCCTGTTATATTAAATAATGATTTATATTAAAGGTTACTTGCTCAAATTACCCTGTGATTGATTTTCTTTTCTCCTTATTGGACTCAGTGAGACAACATGACTGGTGCAAAGCATTTGAATTAGCAATGATGTGTTAGATGAAGGTCAAGGTCAAAATTGTGATAGTGGTTTTGGTATGGGCATGAACTTGAAAGCCAGGATGAATTTTTTTAAAGTTTGTTTTTTGGCTGAACTTCTTTTTTCTCTTCTCCTCATTTTCCTTCTTCTGTATCTCATTTCCTTTTCTCTTCAAGTATTTATTGAACTTGTTCCTCATGCTACGCACTATGTTAGATAACATATATACAAAAAATGCATGTTAAATGCTACCACATCAAGAACACTGGCTAGATGAATCGTCTCAAATTTGCAGGCTATGCTTTAAAAGGGCTTAATACATGAGCTCCATCAAGGGTCTTGGGAAAAGTCTTCAGAATTGTTGAGTTCTTCTCCCAAGAACAATCACCAATTGGGAGATAGGCCCTGAATATATTTAGAAACTTGAAGATTAACCTTACTTCAAAAGTTACATGAGCACAGTCTTGATACTTTAAGGGCTATTTTATAACCAATTTACCTCTTACATAGATAGCACTGTATAATTAATAGTATGGATGGACTTATTTAGTGGTGGTGCCATAGGGCCAATACACATGCAGTAAAAGTCAGATATACCAAGAAATTGTAATTTCTTATCTTCTGTAGCTGAGGTAATGCAGCCCTCAAGACCTGCCCATCTGCTTACTTGTGTTGGATGGGGAGCGGAGGAAATGGAACACAAGACTTAGATGTGCCGATTTGCATGAGCTCAGTCATTGCTGGTTTAAAACAATCTCACTCAGGTTAACACATTCTCTTTTTAGTAACTTTCAGGATTTGTCCATTTCTCTTTCATATAATGGCATCACGTTTCAAGGGAGCCTATGTGTCTTTAGGCCATGAAAGCCGGGGCCTCTGGTGCAGGCGCTGTCTCCTGGGATAACAAATCTAGTTTCCAGGTTATCAAAATAGGGAGGTGCAGCTGGGCATGGTGGCATACACCTGTAATCCTGTTGAGTTGCGGGTTCGAGTGTTCGAAGTGAGAGACCAGTTCCACCAATCGATAATGCAAAAGCAAAGGAACTTTATTAGCTAGCTCGAGCTAGGGTCCGAGTCTCATCCAACACAGTGAAGTCTTGACCTCGGACCCCGAGCTCTAGATTACTTAGGCTTTTATACATTTTGGTTACATATACAGTTGGCAACAGTTAGGGGTATTTGGAGTTCACTGATTGGCTCGTCACACCTGGGGAGCTGGGGACCTTACACCATTGTTCGGATAGGCCTCACCAAGCGGCAGTTTCCGTGAGAACATCTCTTGGAACTATTGGTTCAGGCCCCACTATTGTTCTGATAGGCCCCACCGGGCGGTAGTTTCTATGGGAACATTTCTTGGACCTATTGGTTTTAGGCCCTACCATTGTTCTGAAAGGCTCCATCAAGCGATGGTTTCTGTGGGAACATCTCTTAGTTTGGTTTCTGAGAAACAGAAACTTGGGCCTAGCCTAGTTCCTTCAGAAGCACAGCCTATCATGGCTGTTCTTCGGCCTCACAATCCCAGTACTTGGGAGGCTGAGACAGGAGGATTGCAGGTTCTTGGCTAGCCTCAGCAACTTAGTGAAGCCCTCTGCAGCTTAGTGAGAACCTGTCTCAAATAAATAAATAAATAAATAAATAGGGCTGTGGGGATAGCTCAGAGGTAGGACTTCCATGAGTTCAATCCCAGTAACACACACACACACACACACACACTAATTGGGAGGTGCCATGGTTGAAAGTGGCCCCTGAAATTCACAGGTTGGAGATTTAATCTCCAGTGCAGCCGTTGGGAGGTGGGGCTTAGTCATGTGTGCCTGGGTCATGAAGCAGGAGTTCTCATGAACGGATGACTGTAGTGGTTGCAGGAGTGGGTCATTCATCACAAGAGCAGGTGGTTATGAAAGCCAGCCCAGCTTCTGGTGCTTTCTCTCGAACAGGCTCACTTGCCCTTCCCATGTCATGAGGGAGCAGGAAAGGCCTTCTCCAGATGCCAGCACCGTCTCCAGGACTGTGAGATGAATGATGTCTTTATAAATTACCTAGTCTGTGGGATTTTGTTATTGCAACCCCAAATGGATTATACGAGAGGATCATGCGAGATGCAGTCAAGTTACTAACATCACATATTCACAGGCACTTTGAAAAGTACTAATGCATTGTTTTGACACTCTTGAGATTTTACATTGTGGCTATTTCTTCATTCATATTGTCCTAAATTATAACAGGGTGAAAAAATAGCCTTGGTCTATTTTAATAGCACCAGCTGTGGCATTAAGACGACTTGTATATATTCAGGCCCATATCTCATTATTTTAAACATATTGTTAAATCCTGATGCTTGTTACCCTAATCACCTTTGAAATAGCAAAGAAAATGTTTATTTTGTGATCTACAAGAAAAAGTGAAGCCAATGCTCACGGCAGCATTTTGCTGATTTTTGGCATTGTTTAGGGCAATTTAATATGAAATGCAATAGAAATTTTCAATCTTTGTTTTTAAATATGGGTTTGTGGATGCCCCAAAGAATGGGACATTTCATTTGTAAATTACCTCATGTTATAGTGAGTAATGGGAGAGGACATCAACTCACAGCTTTATAGAAGAAAATTTAGGCTATGCTGCCTAATTTCCTTAGTTACCTTGCAAGAGCTAATAATTTTCTCAAAGAGCATTTTTCAATGAGAAAAAAGTTCCTCTTTTTTACTTTATATCTAGCTAACGTATATATGTGTATATATATATATATACATATGTATTCACACACACACACATATATATATATATATATATATACATATATCTATATGTTTGTGTTGACACTGGGGATTGAAGCCAGGAGCATTTTACTTCTGAGTTACACCCCCAGCCCTATTTTATTTTATTAATTTTATTTTTATTTTTGAGATGGCTTTGATAGGTTGCTGAGGGTCTTGTTAAGTTGCTGAGCCTGGCCTTGCACCTGTGATTCTCCTCTCTTAGCCTACCAAGTACTAGGATTGCAGGCATGTGCCACCACGCCTGGCTTTTACTTTCTATTTGAAGTTGAAATGTGCATCATTCATATTATCAATTGTTAAATTCCCTAACTATATTAAAAATCCATTGAAAATATTTGTCTTTACTCTCTGAATTTGAAAGGTGCCTTTTGTGAATTAGAAAAACTGCGCACATCCTTTTGTGAAGAAAAGGCTAACCTAGCAGGTCTAAGGCTCTATCCAAGGTTGGCTGGCGGCTGATGTCTGAGCGCTCGGGGACTGGGAGTGCTCCCACAGTCCCTAATCGATGACTCTGGTCCTGTACCTAGGCTGCAACACAATGCAGTTTATGCCACACACCTGCTTTCCTTCTGGGGCTCTGAGTTTTGGGACATGCTAAAGCCAGGGATGCCTATGTGAGGAGTCCCAAGTAAAAACTGTGGGGGCTGAGCCTCTAGTGGGCTTTCCTGGGCAGAAACATGGCACACGTGGCTCTGTACTTGGTTTGCTGTGAAGGGCAGGTCCATGTGGCCTCTCCTGGGAGCGGGTGAGCGCAGAAAACCTACCCATCAATTCCTCTGGGCTCTGCATGTGCCTTTTCTCCGGTGATCCACCGTTCATCCTGACTGCACTGCTGAACAACTCCATGCTGAATCCCATGAATCCTTTTAATGAATCGCTACACATGTGGTGGTCTTGGAGACCCCAACTCACCTTTGCAACACTATAATTTTTAGAAGAAACAACAGACACAGCATAAAAATTAAAAAGTGCAAAATGTGCCAAGACTGTGGATTCATGGGTTTTTATCACAAAGAGTGAATACATTTTATCTCATCCTTCTGATCAGCAATTAGGTCAAACTTTCTTTCCCTGGGCTTACATTTCATAGTCACAAAAATATGATAGGACATCAGAGATATCTCATTTCGATATAAATGCTGAATTAAAAAAAAACTAACATGCAAATTTGAAAAAGAACCCCATTGTATAAATGGTATAAATTTTAATCCAAATAAGGTTAAGATTGGCCTTTATAACTATTCGGCCCGGAGGGAGGAAGAATGTAGCTGGGCCGGTAAATGTGTAACAGCTGGCAAGCTTCTGCTACCAGCCCTTATTTTAGATTACTCACAGTCCTGGCTCTATGAAATGCAGTGCAGAATCTCAGGGAACCTTCAGAGGGGATTTTTGAAACTTCATTTCTTTTTCATTTTCTTGGGCTCATTAAGTTAGTAAATGCGAAAGGAAGTGGGATTTAAAAGGGCCTGGGGTAGGTCCGAGGATGAATAACAAGTCGAGGAAGCAGACCGCTGCACCCTCGGTGGAATGAGTTTTGAGCTGCTGCCTGAATGCTGCCAGTTTTGCCTATTGTGAAAACTTGCCATTGACTAATTGAAGGCTGGCTTATTTAGAAGGAAAGCCTGAGAGCCAAATAAATAAATCCAAAATAGTTATAGTCCCTGAGCTGTCTCAAAGTACCTATTTATAAGTATGCTGGGCCTCGGGGTACATTTTTAAAATCTTAGTAAACAGGCATCAAAATCCTATGGATTTTATTATTGTTTCATTTGAAGGGAATTAAATGCGTCATAGATTTTGCGATAATAAAAAATGGAAATTACCAACAAAAACTCGATTTGTGTAATGCAAAGGACTCTCTCTAGACACACAGTTTGCCCTCCCAAGCCTCGGACCACCTGTCTCTATTTCATCTGATGTCAATATTCATTGTGATAGTATCAAAATCAAGGCATGACAATACTCACCTAAAGCCTGACTCCACTCCAGTGTGAACGAGAAAGCTATTGTCATGTTTCCTACAAAGCACTTATCTTTCTTTAGTGTTTTGAAGTACTGTGCATAATTATAAGAACCTCCTTTAGCGCTCTTATGGCACAATTAATTCAATCAACCAAAATGCTTCCACTAATTATATGGGTGAAGAAAGGCACCGTGACTCTCTCATGCTACCCCAGAGAAGGTACATTCACTTCTCCTGTTTATGAGATATGAAATTTCCTGTTCAATGAATAGAGCATGTTTTTTCTTAAGGAAAACACTACACAATACAATTGCTACATGTTCCATTCCACACATACTCCCCCCCTCATTTTTTTTAGTGTATATAGCTAATTAAGACTTTTCATAGGATGCTCTAAGTGACCATGAAGATATATATACACCTAAAAAAATTCTGCTTTCAGCAAAAAAAACAAAAACCCTCAAGGACAGACCTTGATTATGCCATGTTGTAATGATATAATATAGAAAGTAAAAATGAATTCACTGGGAAAAAATGGCTTTTCACAAGGTGAAACCTCTATTTCCCTTTATTCTTTTTCTTTCCTCATCTTCCCTGTAAAGTGTTTATGTAACTCACTGTTTACTTATATAATCACATGACTAGATTTCGGATACTCATGAGAAAGTATGTATATATATATATATATATATTGCATACATCACTTGGAAGATAGTGATCACCAGGTATAACCACTCTCCTACTGTATTCTATTGTCTCACATTTCCAGAAGCCTCAGAAGTTGGCCTAATCATTTAGGATCACTAACTTCCATACCAATACACAGGAACATGCATATTTTCCCCTAAACAATGAAAAATCTCACCTTTAGTTTCATGCTATGTTGATTAATTTTATGTCTCAACTCAACTGGGTAAAGGGATGACAAGATAGTTGGTAAAAATAAAACAAACAAAAAACAATAAAAAAAAGTACTTCTGGGTGTGTCTGTGAGGGTGTTTCCAGAGGAGGTTAGCCCTTGAATTGGAAGACTGAGTAAAGACTCTCCCTCCCATGGTGGGTGAGCATTAGCCAATCCATTGAGGCCCTAAACAGACAGAAGACAGACAACTTAGCGAGGCCCTCAGCAACTTAGCAAGACCCTGTTTCAAATCAAAAACTAAAAAAATGGGCTGGGGGTGTAGCTCAGAGGTATAATGCCCTGGGTTCAATCTCCAGTACTGCACATGCACACACGCACATGCACGCGCACATGCACGCACACATGCACACATGGATGAAGGACAGAGAAATTCGCCCCTTTTTCTTTTGCCCCACTGCTTGAGCTGGAAGGTCTCATATCACCTCCTGTTCTTAGAATGAGATTTAAACCATTGGCTCTCCTCGTTTTCAGGCCTATTGGACTTGGATTGAAGTGTACCACCAGCTTTCCTGGGTCTCCAGGTTGTAGACAGTAGATTGTGAACATCTCAGCCTCTACATTTATAGGAGAGTAATTTATAATCTCATTTGTGCAGGTCCTCTAGAGAACCCTGGTGAACCTCCATGCCTCCCTGCATTAAAATTCTTTCCTAATTCTCTGAATATTTCCTCTTTAAACCTTTTTTTCTCTGATTTCTACCATGGTCTGATACCATGCTTTGTCCAGTGCTGACAATTTTGTGGATACTCTTGAATGAAGATCTCTGTTGAAGGTCCTTTCCTTCCTAATTTCCTCTCTGCTTTCAGTAGAAATACCTTGGTCACTACTCTGATTTGCATCTTGTGATTTTTTTCCACCATATCTAACTCTCTCCTTTCTGTTCTTTTGCAGGAGAATGTTCTTCACATTCCAGTGACTTCATGGAACTCTTTCACCCAGCTTCAGTCTCACCCACTGACTATATATACCTTGCTGTAAGAATTATTTCATGTAGGCCGGGCGTGGTGGCGCACGCTTGTAATCCCAGTACTTTGGGAGGTGGAGACCGGAGGATCCGGGTTCGCGGCCAGCCTCAGTGCTTTCGTGCCCCCCCCTTAGGCCTCCGCAACTTCGTGAGACCCGGTTTCAAAATAAAGTATAAAAAAAATAGGGCTGGGGGTGTAGCACGGAGATAGAACACCCCTGGGTTCCATCCCCGGTACCGCAAAAAAAAAAAAAGAATTATTTCATGTAAAAACTCATTCTATTTTTACCTGTTCAGAAGCAGGACTTGGAGGCCTTAGTTCAGTTTGACCTTATCTGAATCAATTTTATCTGCAAAGGCCCTATTTCCAAATAAGATCACATTATGAGGTGCTAGGTGGACCTGAATTTTGGGGGGATGCTATTCAACCCACTATTGCCACCAAAGGAGCATCTCTAATCGGTACTGCAGTGGATTCAGAGGAAAGAGATTCACAGATCGAACTTTGAGTAACACTGAGCCTACCAGATTGCTCTAATGTAAAGATGGGTTTGGGGTTAGGAGGGCGGGCAGAGGGATTCCCTGGAAGCTTCGTTTCTACCATGACTAATCTTAAGGGCCAGTACTAGTTAAGGCACCATTTAATTGGATTTCAAGACAACATCTCTTTAATCTCAAGGACTCTTCAAGAAAGATTTCAACCTGATTTAGAGCTCAACATTATTGCCAGAACTGAAAACTGGTAGGAATAAAATAGACCTTCATTATCCTGAGCCCCGAGAAGGCATCTGGGCTATAATGCAAAGAAGCAAGCACAAACAGCTCCTTCAGTAAGAAACTGAAAGGCGACATTATTAGAAAGTGAAACTAAACACGTTGTGATCGCTCCAGCCATCTCAGCCTAGTCAGGGACCTCTGATAATCAGGGAGATGCATCTTTATTAGAAACTTTGTTATATTTGGAAGATATATGCCCAAATATCTCAGACAAAGCACTACTATTACAAAAAAGGAAAAAGAACTTGTTTCCATTGAATAATACTGCTGCAATATTGTACAAGTAATTTATAGTGAACATGATATCAAAGAGCAAAGTTATCTATTCAGAAACTGAGTTATTAAAAAAAGAAAACAGAAAGTTTATCTATGAAAGATGAATGAAGATAGATTGGTTAAAATATAGTCCCTAATACAGCTGAGATACTGTTTCATATAAAGTTTGTTTGATAAGTACATTTAAAATCCTTTCTTCTAACCATTTTGAGATATGATATGCATTATTATTATTATTATTATTATTATTATTATTATTTCCACCTATTGTGCCACAGAATACCAAAAGCTATCTCTTCTAACTGTAACATTGTAACTGGAATAAAAAGAATGACACTGTACCTCATAAATATGTACAAATACTATGCTTCAATCAAAAACTAATATTAATTTTAAAAGGCTCTTTTATTTGGAAAGTGTTTATGACATGTTTGTGGACTTCTATGATGAACTGATAATTTATAGGGAACTAACACTATTATTGTTTTGCATATACACAAATAAGTAGATAGCTTAAATACACTTTTAAGCTCTCTCTCTCTCTCTCAGAGAATTTATGAGATTTATAAAAATAATTATTTCTACCACTCTAGAACAGAGATCACATGGTTCCAGCACACTATGCTAAAGAAGGAAGGAAATAAAGCAAGGAAGGAAGGAGGGAGGGGCAGGCGCTAGAGCCGATGTTGTTACTGTTGTTGCTTCTGCAGCACCACATCCTTGATCATGTGCTGTCACACTGCCGAAAACCCAAGGCTGAAGTGGAGGACAAGGGAAGCCTTCCTGGGCCAGCAGCACAAGGCTGAAGATAGCTGTGACCTTTCCAATCACTGGATCGAAAAGGGGTCCCTGCTCCATCAGTGACGTCTGAAGGGTGGCTGTCAAGTGTTAACCCTGCATTCATAATAGCCAAGATGACACGGTGTTGCTCATAGTTTTACAGTATTTCACTCAGTATTAGGGTTTGAAATGAGCACATGCTGAAACAGTTGCATCTACTAAAAAACCTACTTAATGTTTTATTGAATGAAAGTTTAAAAAGGAACAAACTACCTGGGAAAATATAAAATTGCTAAACTATTCTCATGGTTTTATATTACTTTAAGCTGCTTTTGAATTAAAACTAATGAAATCATAACGCTTCCTTGTGATACTGTGTCCTGTATCTCAGGAGGTTAAATTTATTTATTCTATGTTTAAGAAGTTTATTGTAAGCTGGGCGTGGTGGCGCTTGCTTGTAATCCCAGTACTTGGGAGGCTGAGATAGGAGGATCGCAGGTTCGCGGCCAGCCTCAGCTACTTAGTGAGGCCCTTCATAACTTAGTGAGACCCTGTTTCAAAATAAAGAATAAAAAATAGGTCTGGGGGTATAGCTCAGAGGTAGAATGTCCCTGTGTTCAATCCCCACTACAGCAAAAGAAAGTTTATTCTATGTGTGGTAATTGTCTATTTGCAACCCCTATTATTCCATTCCATGAAGACTTAGAGGTGTATCCTTGGTGTCCAGCATTGTATGTAGTGGGTTCTCAATAAATATTCAAGAAATGAATGAAAAGAGAGAGAGAGGAAGTATGGCGAGGAAAGATGGTTGACATTCATCGAGGCTATGTTGCATCTTGAAATTCAGCCTTTAAACTAGAAATGAAAAGAGAAGGCTAAAAAAGTAATAATTTGAGTTTATTTGTTCTGAGATAGGAATTTAGGGACACAGAGTGAAGACTGAGTCTGAAAAGAGAAATGCGCATAAACCCTCGGAGTGCAGAACAAGCAGCTTATGAGCAACCCTGCTCCTGTCCTCGCTCCGGAGACCTTGCCCACAGCTTGCTTATTGGCTGAAGAAAAAGCAACAAAAGCCTCAAGATAACCACAAGGCATCTGGAGGAAATAGTCCTTTAGGGACCATGCACATTAGAGATTTTGGTGACTAAGAAATGACCCTAACCTCATAACAGTAAACACACATCCCTGGGTGGAGATTTAAGATGCTAACGAGACATGCAATGTATAAAGTAGGATGATTAGAAACTTGCAAGGGCAGTGTGCAATCACAAAGAAAACTGGTGTGAAAGTGTGTAACCCTGTCCTGACTCCACAGGTTCAGCCCCTTAGCTGCTGTTCCTCTATAAATGTTCCTCTATAAATGTCAAGGACCTGGAAGATGCAGGTAGAGGTCATCTTTGCCTCTGGAGAGACCTTCACCAACTGTCCAGTGACAGTTCTTGGGATAAAATAAAGAGAAGACTATAATGAAACAAAACAAAGAAAGCAAAGACTTAATTCTTTTTAGAACCATGGTTGGTTTAAATTTGAAAAATTGTATGCATTTGTAGATGGTAATACTCACATCTTCTAGTTCCTGTATTTGATGCTTTGACATCTTGGGGCCCTATTGACCCTGGAGGGATTCCCCTCCCAGGGCTGAGTAATTCCTGGAGATAGCAAATGACTCTCTGGTGAGCTAGAGTGGTCTTCACCTACCATCCAAACAATCCAGAGACCACCCAACCACCTCTTTATCAGGCTCTCAGACTCTGGGCCTCTGCCTACCCACAGAATCACCTAGGGCCAGGGACCAGACAACTAAGAAAGAACACCCCAGAGTCCACTGAAATGATTTAAACTAGTCAGTGCTAAGCCTGTTTATCCTGCCTTCCCTGTTCCTTCCCATGGAAACCACATTACAGGCTCTGGCCCACCTTTTCCCCTGCTCCCTTTGCCTCCCTGGTACTTCCCTGTGGCTGGGCGTGGCTCCTCCTCTTGGTAACTCTGAACAGCAAACTATCTTTTCACTGGCAACCACCTCCTGATCTTTTGTCCGTATATACCTGAATAATAATAAAACACATTAATTAATTAATTCATTCATTCATTGTGGTACTGGGGATTGAACCCAGGGGCATTCGACCTTTAAGCTACACCTGCAGCCCTATTTTTAAATTTTTTTTCATTTTGAAACTGGGTTTCACTAAGTGGCAGAAGGCCTCACTAGATTGCTGAAGCTGGCGGTGAACCTGTCATCCCGTCCTTCTGTTTTAGCCTCCCAAGTACTGGGATTACAGGCATGCGCCACCATGTCCAGCTCTAAACATACATACATACATACACACACACACACACACACACACACACACGTGTGTGTGTGTGTGTGTGGTACTAGGGATTGAACCTAGTACCACACCCCCAAGCCACACCCCCAGCCCTATTTTATCTTTTATTCGGAAACAGGATCTCACTAAATTGCTGAGGGCTTCGCTCAATTGCTGAGGCTGGCTGCAAACATGTAATCCTCCTGTCTCAGCCACCCAAATACTGGGATTATAGGCATGTGCCAACATGCCTGACTCTAAAACTTATATTTTAAAACATAGATTCACTGTAAAAAGTATCATATGTGTAAGTATTGAAAATAAAAACAATGAGTGGGTCATAAAATAATATGTTAACAGATATATTTATCTTATGAGTCATTGACTTTTTCTACATTATTGTAGTGAGAAAACTCTATTATTCTGAAATCCCTTTTAATAAGATTACACCCAGACTTTTCAATAATTTTACTTTTGCCAGGGTTGTTTTTTGCCAGTTTGTTAATTCGCTAACAAGATAAATAAAAGCAGACTAATTTACATTTTTATAGGGAATGAAGAGTTTGGTAATAAACCAAAATTCAAATGACAGACTTGAAGAACATTTTATTCTGTTACAATATTTTTGCAAGCAAAATAAAATAATATTTTGAGAAATCCAGTTTCTTGTCCCAAAACCAGTGCATTTAAAGAGGGAAACTCAGTGAAACACCAAAAGTAGATTTTACTCTACAGGTCCCCAGCCCCTTACTCACAATTCTTTTTTTTTTTTTTGTGGTACTGAGGATTGAACCCAGGGGCATTATACCTTTGAGCTACACCCCCAGTCCTATTTTTTATTCTTTATTTTGAAACAGGGTCTCACTAAGTTGCAGAGGGCATCACAAGTAGCTGAGGCTGGCTGTGAACCTATAATCTTCCTGTCTCAGCCTCCCAAGTACTGGGATTACAAGCGTGTGCCACCACGCCCGGCCTTTACTCACAATTTTAAAATCTCAAATCTCTGAAACCTATTCCATAAATTTGTGGCAAACTCATTTGGTGGTAAAAACCTAATCCAAATCAATGAGACCATTTGTGTTTTGTTTGTGTTAAGGATGAATCTTCATATTTATGTTACAAAAATATTGACATATTTATGCTACAAAAATATGTTTTCTGTTGGAATGCTGACCCAGACCAAGGTGGGTGTTTATAGCTTATTATATTCTAAAATTGTCTAAAAATTCTGAATTTTGAAATATCACTCTCCTCAAGAGTTTCAGAGGAGGGATTGTGAACCCAATTCAGTGTGCATATGCTGCTTATATAGTTTGGTGGTAGGGGCACAGACTGTTGCTCTCTTTGTTTAACATTTAATTTTATTTACTCTTCTGACTCTAGTATTTAAGTTTTCTCTAATTAATTTGAATGAATACTATAAAGCTACCGGGCCAACAGTTTGAGGTAGTTCTTGATAATTCCCTCTGAATCAAGATTCAAAGATAGGTTAAGACCCAGTTGGTGCACTCCAGCAGGGCGGGTAAAGATAAATAATAACACACTGAATGAATAGTGATGCCGCCCGCCTGGGTGACACCTGCTGCTGAAGGGGCACTTGATGTTCTTGTGTATCCTAGAGGAGGAGATTACTAATTGCCTGGGGAAGTTAGAGAAGGAGGAGGGAAGAGGGGGTGTTTGAGAAGGAAAGGAAGTTTACCAGGTAATGAAGTGGGGAAAGACCACTGGACCCCAGAACCACTTCATCTTGAAGCGAAGGGGATATAGTACTATTATAATTAAATAACTTGACATAAAGTGACTCTTGCCAGCATTCAGACTCTTCTCACTAGCGCTGCTTTGTAAAAGACATGTGTGGCTCTTCAGCATCATTAGTGGTTCCGAAGGAGAAGCAGCCTGTCTTTTGAGATGTCGGGCACTGAAGCAGGGTGGAATGCTATTTGCACATTGAATGAAATGCCAGTGCAGTTTGATCTTCAAGGAGCCATTCTCAATCAGGCAGCAGATATGCCCGTCCCACCAGACAGATCCTAGGACAAAATGATTGTGAGACATGCATGGCATCTCACTCATCCGTAAAATAGCATTAGTAAGATCTATATAGCAAGCACTTTCTTTCTCGTAAGCGTATACCATTTGCCTGCAGTGATGTGGTATTTAAAGCTCAGGTTAGGACTGACAGTGCTGAAGTTCAACTTGGTATTTTCAAGTGCTCATCTCTAAGAAGTGCCAACAGCGAAGATGTGATCTGCTGGGTCTCTTTCAAGAAAGGAAGGTGACAATGTGGTTTGAAGCAATGATGCAAAAGGAAAAGGTCACAGGCAAAAAAAAAAAAAAAAAAAAAGAAAAAATCCCTTCTGCCATTTCCATTCTGGTAAGCTATTATGGGGACATTTTAATGTTGTTACTAATGGCTTCACTAATTTAGCAGCTGAGCCCTCTATCCCTTTGCATCCTGGCTGACACAAATCATTGAGGATCACTGTACAATATATCATTTGAAAAATACATAAAGGCAACGAGCCAAAAAAGATACTGAGCATTTTATCAGAGGTGACCTAATGTTTTTCACCTATTATGTGTAAAAGGAAGCATATCATTCAATTTAATCACCAAGCAATGTTAATTCAGAAGGGGAAATGTTGAACCGTGCAACACAGAGGTGCAGAGGTGGTTTGGAATAGTTTAAAAGAAGAAAACCACTGGACAGAGTTCAGGATCCTGGCTTCTTATTGGAATTCTGTACTATCATAGCTGGTTTCCCCTAGTTAATTTATGCTCACTACTAGGAATGTAAGGTTACTCCAAAGTAAAATCATGGAGGTTAGACTACCTGGATTCTACAATCTTTTTCATATTTAAAATTATATGATATCATTTTTACTGTAGGCTCTGGCCAAGCAGGAATCTAAAATTATTGATACTTAGCCTTTAAACTGCATAACTTTGCCCCATAGCTTCATTTTTATGTGATTGTTAATAAAGTAATAATAACTAATGTTTCATAAATAATGCCATTTAATACAAATTTCATACATGATCAACCCAGCTCTTTACAATTTCTGTAGCGTGTCTAGTTTTCTGTTGGCTCAATTATCTAAGATTAGCCAGAGAATACATTGTGCATAAAAATAAAACATTATATCTGACAAAAATTTTAAAGCCCATATGTTTCATACCTTATTTGAGAAATTATTACACTGACCCCTAAACAGTCTTTGATAATAGTCCCTTTGGTCATGAAGCCTATCCCCCTTAGCAAACTCAGGTCAATGAAAAATGAATAGATACCAAAGTCTGTGTTAGAATCTGATGTAAGACATCACTGTGAAAGACAAGAGACGTCAAAGGCTGGAAACTGGTAACAATCTACCCCTGGTTATAGTGTTCTCCATCCTAGAAAATGAATCCCGTTGCTTTATTTTTAATTCCTGCTCCGAAATGCCACTGCCTATTCACCAAACCCTCTGTATCATATTTTCTTCTCAATTCTTAAATGATGTGTATCATGTGCTTGAAACTGTCAAGTGCTTCTTTATTTAATTCTCACGTCACTTTCTGAGATAGGTCCTACGACTACCCTCACTTAATATATGAGGAAACTCAAAGAAGATCTGTTTAAGTAAATTGTGCTGGGACACACAGCTAGAAAGCTGTTGAGTTGGGTTTCCAGACATGGACGCATGGAGGATACCATCACAAATGTACCCTGCCCACTGCAATACTGTGACCAAGAGGAGCCACTCGGGTATTCAGGCTGGCTTTCAGGGTCTCATGTATAAACATAGCAGAGTGCTAGGTTTCCCGCACACATCATCTCTTTTGATACAGATTATTTTAGATTTCAGGTAATTTTAAAAATAAAAATTATAGCAAAATGGAATCAAGGACTGTATATCTAGAGTCTTTAAGTCCTATGATATGATTTTGTGAAATGGGTTCGTGATCAAATGCAACATAAGTTAAAAGAAGCACTGATTTTGTAGCCCCCCCAATACACAGACTCCAGTAGATAAATAAATATTTTATATTCATGCTCTTGTATCACTGTATGAAATTCAAAACTTTTTTTATATTTTTGAATGTTAGTATACTTCAGGGACATAATAAAATAACCCTAAGCATATAACCATCCTAATGAAATATGACAAGCTTTTCAGTCTTTTATAAATGTTTGACAGGATATGGAAAAATTATTTCTCATAATTTTTTTGTGTGTGGTGTGTGGTACTGGGGCTCTTTACCACTGAGCTTCATCCCCAGCTTTTTTTTAAAATTTTTCCTTTTGAGACAGACTCCTGAGTGGCTGGGAGTACAGGCATGAGCCACCATGCCCAGATATTTCTTATACTTCTTTGAATATATTTATTAATCTGAGCAGAACTCTTTTTTTGTCAATGGGTCAGATCCTGGGAAGTGTGGGTTGCAACGAGTTTTTGGCTGATGTGTAATCAATTTGCAGGATCTAAAACCTCATTTTCAATCCAAGTTTGTTTACAAGGGCCATGCCAAGTATTTAGTGAGAAACAATGATAGGGATATTACCACAGAAGGAAGTATCATTACATTTATGGAGACACATTTTTTTCAGATGACTGACACAGTTTTTTTAAAACTGGAAAATTAATAAAAACACAATATTAATCTAAATGTTTTTTTTAGCTCAAGTTTCAATGCAGACTTCTGAGAAGGATACCTTCTCGTAAGGCACAATGTCAGTTTGTGGAAATGGCTCAGTAAGATGATTATTAGCTAATTTTCTAAGTGAATCTCCTTTCTTTCTCTGCTTATGCAGTATTTCTAATGTAATAGACATGTTGAGTCATAATAGTAAGTAGTTCAAAAGGAATGATTTCTTGTCTGTAAAAAAGAAAACTATTAAAAATATGTGCATATGGAAAAATAGTGACTAGAGTTTTTATGATATAATATCCAAACCATACCTGAACTTTTTTTTTTCCTTTGAACTGAAGTCACTACCAGGTTTTTGGCACAATACACCATCCTGAAGAGCAGACTTGCGAATCACTAATGATTAGAGGGGCACATCACTGTTTGTCTTGGCTGTTCCTTAAATATTTTGCAAAGCCTAACTTTTGGGTTGTAATAGTCAGTTACACAAAACATAAAACTGATCAACAACATTCACCTTGCCTCCTAAGTCCTTTGCCAGGAGGCATTCTGAGTTATAAAAATGAAGTCCTACACTTCTTTCTCATCCTTTCTTTCCCTCCCTCCCTCCCTCCCTCCTTCCCTCCC
>PVJS01026079.1:0-27296 GCA_004027185.1 Glis glis | reverse complement strand
AGCCTCAGCTACTTAGTGAGGCACTCCGCAACTTCGTGAGACCCTGTTTCAAAATAAAGGGTAAAAAATGGGGCCAGGGGTGTAGCTCGGAGGTAGAACGCCCCTGGGTTCAATCCCTGGTACCGCAAAAAAAAAAAAAAAATCACATGGTGCCCCATATGTACAATTTTTGTCAATTAAATAAAATAAAAAGGAAAGAAAATTTACTAACTTAAGACTTACAATTTATTATCTCCTTGCCCAAACTTGCTTCAAATTTTAGTGTAACAAAGACTCTCAACAACCTACCAAGACCCTGCTTCAAAACAAATTTTAGAGCCGGGCGTGGTGGCACACGCTTGTAATCCCAGTACTTGGGAGGCTGAGACAGGAGGATCACAGGTTCGCGGCCAACCTCAGCTGCTTAGTGAGGCCCTCTGCAACTTAGTGAGACCCTGTTTCAAAATAAAGAATAAAAAATAGGGCTGGGGGTGGGTGGAGCTCGGAGATAGAATGCCCCTCTGTTCAATCCCTAGTACCACACACAAAAAAAAAAAATTAGTTCAACAAGCCAAAGAGATAAAAGGGAAGAAATGGTGTCAATTCATCTCAGGTCAAGGTACTGAAAAACAGCTCTATCACTAATTAAGGTATCTTCTGCACATTGTGCAGAAGCAATACAGCAGACAGATTTTTCCCTTAAGCTTTTCATTTTCCAGCTTCAGCACAAAACATTTAAAACAGTCTGGCCAAAGCCTACAGGAAATGTCTCTTCCTCTTTCCCTCCTCACTGGAGACATGAGTCTTTCACTTCTTGTCACTCCATTTTTGCATGTCCAGGGTGTTCACATCTTGACTGTGGGAATGTGCCTTTATGTACAGTAATTCTGATATAATTGCAAGCTATTTCTAAGCCAAAGGAACTCTTAATACTTGAATATTACTTACTATAGTCCACAATATTACATATATTTTTACACCGAAATTTTTAAATTAAATTCCCCTGTGTATGGTTGAAAGATCACTTACTATATTTACTGATGGAAACGTGTGTGTGTGTGTGTGTGTGTGTGTGTGTGTGTGTGTGTGTGTCTCAGTGTTTTTTTGCTGGGAACAGAAGCCAGGGGGGGTTCTACCCCTGAGCTACACCCCAGCCCTTTTTATTTTTTATTTTGAAACAGGGTCTTGCTAAGTTGCTGAAGCTGGCTGAACCTGTGATCCTCCTGTCTCAGCCTCCCATGTCCTGGGATTACAAGTGTGCTCTACCATGACCAGCCTGATAAAGACTTTTAAAAAGCATTCATCTAAAAAAATAAATAAAATAAAATAAAAACAAAAACATTCATCTATCCAGGCGTAGTGGCATGCACCTATAATCCCAGTTACTTGAGAAGCTGAGACAGGAGGATTGCAGGTTTGAGGACAGCCTCAGCAAGTAATGAGACTTTCATCAACCTAGCAAGACCCTGTTTCAAAATAAAAATGAAACAGGGCTGGGGGTGTAGCTTGGAGGTAGAATGCTCCTGGGTTCAATCCCCAGTACCCCCCCAAAAAAATTCATCTAGCAGTTGTCTTTGTAACTGTAAGAGTTATTTCATCAAATTTTAAGCTGGGCGTGGTGGCCCACGCTTGTAATCCCAGTACTTGGAAGGCTGAGACAGGAAGATCACAGGGGCCAGCCTCAGCAATTTGTGAGGCCCTCTGCAACTTAGTGAGACCCTGTTTCAAAATAAAGAATAAAAAAAATCGGACTGGGGGTGTAGCTCAGAGGTAGAATGCCCCTGGGTTCAATCCCCAGGACCACAAAAAAAATTATTTTATCAAAAAAATATTATCATAAACCATTAAGCCCCTAATATTTACTCCGAACCTACTACCTGAAGGGATTACATTCTACAAAGAATGATTTTGCCAGGCCCCAAATGAATCCCACTTTTACCTAGTGGAGTATAGACCCTTCCCAACATGATCGTTTGTGGTCCCAGAGCCCTTTCCACTTCCTCTCGCAATGCTGGGGATGAAGCCAGGGCCCGCATCTGCGAGGCCCACACTCGAGCACTGAGGCACAAAATTATTTAGGAAGCCAAAGAGCTTTTGCCTATGTAGGTCATATCTACTGATACCTAGAATTAAAAATTAAGAAATTGTAAAAGTATTTATTTATAAAAATGATAATTTCACCCCCAAAATATTAATGAAATAATTGGCACTGTTCCCATCTTCACAGATCTTTTTATTGCCCGGATTCTCTATCTGCTTCTATATTCAATCTGCTGCAGTGTGTTGTTTGGGCTGAAATACATAAACAGACAATAATCTGACGCAGATATGTAGATAGAAAAGGGAAAGGTATTTTAACAGTCTCTTCATATAATTGTGAACATTCTTCTCTAAAACTCCACCAAAACTTAACAAGTGGTAGTTCCTTAAAGATTAGCTGCAACATGGGACTGAAAATCATATCAACGCCGGGCGTGGTGGCGCACGCTTGTAATCCCAGTACTTGTGAGGCGGAGACTGGAGGATCCGGGTTCGAGGCCAGCCTCAGCTACTTAGTGAGGCCCTCCACAACTTCCTGAGACCCGGTTTCAAAATAAAGTATAAAAAATAGGGCCGGGAGTGTAGCTCAGAGTTAAAACGTCCCTGGGTTCAATCCCCGGTACCACAAAAAAAAAAAAAAGAAAATCATATCAACAAATATTTGTACTTTGTCACATTAAATTCCATGCACTGGTCATTTAAAAAAATACTCATTCAGTGAGTCATGCTTATCTTCCAAATGTTGAAACATTACAGGATATACAACATCAAAAACAAACAAAAGCTGGGCGTGGTGGTGCACACTTGTAATTCCAGTACTTGGGAGGCTGAGACAGGAGGATCACAGGTTCAAGGTCAACCTCAGCAACCAGGCATGACTGTGTTTAAAGAAAAAAAATAGGGCTGGGGGTGTAGCTTGGAGGTAGAAACTCCCTGGGTTCAATTCCCAATACAAAAAAAATTTAAAAAGTCAAGTATCTCTTGCAGGAAGATTCTGTAACACCAATTTCTCTTTCTCTTTTCTATTACTGTACTTCTTCAATGTATATGAAGTTATATTGTTTTCCAAAACTCGGATTTTAAATGTTATATATCCTAGCCTTCAAAATTATTGTGATAAAATTATTTGTGTAGTCATCCTGAGTTTAAGCCATCTGCCTGGCATTTACTGAAGCGATTGCTAAAGATATTCCATGCATACAGATGAGATTATTCTCAAAAAATGCAAAAATGTTTTAACATCTGTTGTTTTTGTTGATATGTCACCTAGATTAGCAAATTCTTCCCTAGGAAGGAAACAAGATGAAAACACAGAACAATTTAATGTACATATTTTTTAATGACTCTATTATGAATGATTACACCATCTTTTCAACCATATTTTCTATTGCTTCTCACAATTATACAATTATATATGCACGTGTTTGTATGTGTTTGTACACACAAAGAGAAATTTCTGATACGCCAACTGACACTGTGACTTTAGTCTTTAAATATACCATCTCAAGTATTTTTTAAATCACAGACTTGAGTGAATGGGCCAGTCTATCAGAATGTGAAGGAAATTTACACAGTATATCCAAGAATTCTGAGATATAAGTAGTATATTTACTCCATACCACAAAAGATCTATCCCAATGTAGAGCAAACAGTGTGTGTGTGTGTGTGTGTGTGTGTGTGTGTGTGTGTGGTATTTGGGATTGAACCCAAGGGCATTCTACCTCCAAGCTACACCCCTGGTCCTTTTCTTTTTTTTTTTTTCTTTTTAGGTTGCTGAGGCTGTCCTCAATCTTGCGATCCTCCTGTCTCAGCCTCCCAAGAACAGGGATTACAGGAGTGCGCCACCGCGCCCAGCTTACAGTCAACAGTTATGCTGTGTGAACAAGGACTGCTTCTGCCTGCCTCCCATTCCCTTTTTTGGGTACAAGCACCACTCTTTCCTTTGGTCATCTGCTCCCTTCGAATGATGTGCTTCCCATGGGACTGCCAATCATACTACTTGCACACTCACGCCCTTTGTTAAGGCACAAAACAGATCCTAGTGCTCAACGCACCTACAGAACTGCGACAGACGGTGAGCACGAGCCCCGAGTCGGGACGAGGAGTCCCTGAAAACATGTGAACTTGAGGCCTTTCTCAGAGCACTCAACTGTGACTACAGAAGCCCGGAGTACTTCAGTGGCTACACCCTGGGTATTAGTCAGAGTTCTCCAGAGAAACAGATCTGACAGAGGGTGAGAGGGAGAGGAGGGAGGGAAGGAGAGAGAGATTGATTATATTAATTTTAAGGAATTGGGGCACATGATTGTGGAAGTTTGGCAAATCCAAAATGTGCAGAGTAGCCAGCAGGATGAAGTCCAGGGAAGGTTGCCCTTAGGGTCCAAAGGGTGGGCCGAAGAGGAGGTCAGTCTTTTGTTTTAGCAAAGATTTGAATTAATTGGATGAGACCCACCCATATTAGGGAAAGTAATGTGCTTTACTCAAAATCCACTGATTTACCTATTAATCTCATCCAAAATTTTAAAAAAATCTTCACAGAAACATCCAAATATCTGGGCTCTGGAGCCCAGTCAAAGTTGACACATAAAATTAACCATCACAGCAGAGCGTGGTAGTACACGCCTGTACTTCCAGTACTCAGAGGCTGAGACAGGAGGATCGCAGGTTTGAGGACAGTCTCAGCAAGTCGTGAGACTCTAATCAACCTAGTTTGAGATTTTTATTTTGAGACCCTGTTTCAAAATAAAAATAAAATAGGGCTGGGGGTGTAGCTCTGAGGTAGAATGCCCCTGGGTTCAATCCCCAGTACAAAAAAAAAAAAAATTAACCATCACAAGTTCACCCCTACTGAACTGTAGACATACTAAGGTTTTTTTTTTTAATGAGTATTGCTTTCTCTATGTAACAGATGACTTACTCTATTACTTGTTGCCAGAAGGTGGTTGGCAGAGGTACACAGGACAAAATCTTTGACATTAAGAACCCTAAATCTGAAGGGAAAGAGACATGTGCCAACTCAGAAAGAGAATATTATTCTGCTCTTCCTACTTTACAGCACAGAGAACTCGTGGGTGTTCAAACCTCCATGGTGAACACAAAAGGCCTGAAATCCCATTCTTTGCTAGCTCCCCTGTTCTTCACAGCGGCTGGTGTCAATGACTTGCCGCTACAGAACAGGGATAATGTGGGAAGACCTAAAGACTCAAAGTCAGAAAAGGAAGACAGGACGGAGAGCCACGATTTTGTCTGCCTGGCACCCCTCCCTCGTTCGGGGAACAGCATACCTCCAATTCTGTAGGGAACTGTTTCTCCTCAAATTCCAACTATGCAGGTTGGATGAGGTCAGTCATGCCCCTGGCTAGAACTGGTCCAACGCAAGCCAGGCCGGATTCCTTCTCCCAGATTTTCTCAATTAGGACAAAGGGAAGAAAAACAGATTCTCTAATAGAAAAGCTAAGGGCGTGACCCTGGCAGTCCACGCACCTTGTCTACAACCATGTGGAAGAAATCTATTTGGAAGAATGAGGAAATCATGGGCAGAGAAACAGAGATGAGAGATGGAAGAGATGAAGAATCCTAACAATGAACAGGACCTACTTCTGATCGCTCCTAAGCCGAGATGAACAAACTGGAGTTTGGTTTCAGGAGCCAATAAATTCCTTTTGTCTAAGCTAGTCACAACTGGGTTTCCACCACTTACACCTGAGAGCTCTAATACCCAGGGGTTAAAGCAGAAAAAAGTATATCAATGTAAAATAAAATAAAGTCAAATGCACTAGGAATCAGGAGGTAAAAGGGCAGGTAATGTTTAAAAGAAAGTTTAAAGGAAAAGGTGAAACCAGGCATGGTGGCACACGCCTGTAATCCCAGTATAGGAGGTTCAAGGCCAGCCTAGGCAACTTAGTGAGACCCAGTTTCAAAATAAAAAGGGCTAGGAGTATCCCAGAGGTAGAATGTCCCTGGGAAGGGAGGAAGGGAAGAAGAAAGGGAGGGAGGGTAGGAGGGGGGAAGGGTCAAACAATCCATATTAATACTTAATAAGGTAAGGCAAAGAACGGAAAAAAAATGATAAGAACAGCTATTTTATTTTTCATCTGCAGATTTCACATTAGTACAATTATCTGTACGTAGGCAGACTTTTTTGTGTGTGTGCTACTAGAGATTGAACCCAGGGGCATTCTACCTCCCAGCTACACCCCCAGCCCTCTGTGGGAGGACAGCTCGTAGATGCCAAGAATAAACAAGCTTCCAAGAGAAAAAAAAAAAAAAAAAATACTAGAAAACTGCTATTGAACACTTACCAAACACTTCCAATTCTAGGAAGAAAGATAAATGAACTTTTCTTTATTCCTCTAAGTATAAATAAAAAGCCCTGGGCTTAATATAGGAAACAAACAACGACTCCCTGAAAGGCAGAAGATGGACTGGCGGTCCTGCGCCCCGCGGCCCCAGCGAGTTCTGTGAGTTCACTTTCGGCTTCACATGGCCCACAGCTGGAGAGGAAGAAGTTAGCAATCCAGAAACACAACGGGCAGAGACCAAAAGAGGCCCCTAAAGCCCTTCCTCCCCCCAACAAAAGGACCAGAAAAGGGGCCCTAGCAGAATGAAAGCTTTTGTCTACTCTGCTCCGGCAAATGCAACAACAAAAAAGCCTTACCCACACCACCAATGCTGGGTGGGAGCCTGGATTTCTACACTCACCACCCGGTAAGCTAGGCACTCAAAACACCTGCCAGGGTGGAGTCGGAGAAGGCCAAGGAAGGAACCAGGACGGTCACTGCCGGTGAGTAACAAGACACCTCACCCACACACCCCCAAAGCATGCAGTCGGGCATGACCATGTCAGAAGCCTGACTTCTAGGCCATCCTGGCAGACCCTTCTCCCTGGGGGAGTGTTGAAGGAGGCCTCTTGGAGAGGCGGGCAGCAGTGAGGCCACCGCCCCACCCATGTCAGTCAAGGTCGCACTTCCGCCCTATCAGCCAGGAGGTTTCCAGGGAGGCCTGGAGTCAGGGCCACCTCCCTCCTCCAGCAGTGAGTGAGGAGGAAACCTCCCTGTGTCAGTAACCGTCCTCTATCTCAATAGTGGTGACAAAGTTGTGCCTCCCTGCCCTCCTGTTGCTACACTGTAAGGTTTAAACAGCATCCAGTCTGATGACACAATAGAAATGCCTATGTTTCCATCAAAACCAAATCATCCTAAGAACCAAAAATTCTCAAAATGAATGAAAAAAAATCAATACACCCCAATACCAAGGTGAGAGAAATACAAAAAAAAACTGTCTGATAAAGATCTTAAAACAAGCCAAGGCATGGTGGCACATGCCTGTAATCCTGGTACTTGGGAGGCTGAGACAGGATGATTGCAGGTTCAAGGCCAGCCTCAGCAACTTAACGAGACCCTATTTCAAAATAATAAATAAAAGGGGTTGGGGGTGTAGCTCAGAGGTAGAATGCTCCTGGGTTCAATCCCCAGTACCGAAAAGAAAAGAGATCTTAAAATAGCCGTCAAAAAAAATGCTTCAAGCCAGGCATGGTGACGCACGCTTGTCATCCCAGTACTTGGGAGGCTGACACCGGAGGATCCAGATTCGCCGCCAGCCTCAGCTACTTAGTGAGGCCCTCTGCAACTTAGTGAGACCCTGTTTCAAAATAAAGAATAAAAAATAGGGCTGGGGGTGTAGCCCGAAGGTAAAATGCCCCAGGGTTCAATCCCCAGTACCGCAAAAGAAAAAAAAATGCTTCGACAAGGCCAGGTGTGGTGGTGCAGGCTTGTAATCCCAGTACTTGGGAGGCGGAGACAGGAGGATCACAGGTTCAAAGACAGCCTCAGCAAATAGTGAGACTCTCAGCAATCTAGAGATCCTGTTTCAAAACAAAAAAAGTAAAAAAATAAAAGGCCTGGGGGTGTAGCTCAAAGGTAGAATGCCTCTGGATTCAATCACCAGTACCACAAGAAAAAAAAATCATCAGAAAAACAGGAATAGAGAAAAACTTCCTCAACTTTAGGAAGGGTATCTACAAAAAACCTCTACATAAAAGGATACTTCATTGTGAAAGACAATGTTTTCCCCACTAAAGCCAGGAACAAGGCAAGGATGTCCCTATGCACTTTCCTATCACACGTGGTGCTGAAAATTCTAGCCAGTGCAATAAAGCAAGTAAAACGAAATACAAGGCATACAGAAGAGAAGAAACAATGCTGTCCTTATTTGCAGGTGACATCACCATCTACATCTACACAGAAAAATCACAAAGAATCAAAAAACAACCTCCTCATCAGTGAGTTAGACAAGGTAACAGGATACAAGATGAACATAAAAACCAACTACAGAACTTCTAACTTTAGCTCAGACACGCAGAGAGCTTGGAAGTCATCACTCCCATTCTAACATCAAGATAAGAGCTGCACGACCTGAAAATCAATGATTCCCTTGGATGCATCAGAAAACCAAGGTCTCAAGGCAAACCACGGCCCCAGAACGCGGAGAGAGGCAAATCCCGTCGCGGAGGAGATCAGCCCACCTGGAGCAGAAACTACTGACGCTATCAGCTGTACGAACTGGAGGAACACTCAGTCATTTTGATGAATTCCTGGCAGCTGAATAGGGACTAGCATGAGAACGATTGACCAGCTTCCGGATGCCCCAGTACTGAGAGGGACCCTATACTTTTTTGGGTTTTTACTTCCAAGAACACACTGGGTTCTTTCCACAAAGGGCAAGAAAGCTATTCCCGTGGCTCTAACATAAGGAGAGAAAAAGTAACCAAGTGAAATTTATAAGCCTAAATAGTTCTCCATAACAAAGACTGACTCTCCAGGGTAAAAGAATGACCTCAAGGCCTTATCCAACCTGGAGAAAAGGCATTTCCCAGACTCCGGCCCCTCTGGCCTTCGGTTCTCACTAAGAGACACGTGGGAAGTTCACAGCCCAATGACACAGCCTCACTAACACACTGAGATTTGACAGGGTTACAGAACACTACCCCTCCCCCACATTTCCACACCAACAGTGGATTGCAGGGGAAAGATCTGCAAGAAACAGATACATAAGGAAGAGGTCTCAGAGAAGCCCAAAACAACAGACAAAAACACAGATACTTAAGGAATTTAAAGCCTCTGGTATCTGAAATTACACCAAACATCAATTTCTAGCCAGATTAGCCTGACATCTCACACTAGAGGCCTGAATTATTCAATTCAATTCCTATTACTTGATTCAATGCATCTGGCTTTCAACCAAAAATTACAAGGCCTGCCAAAAGGTAAGAAAACACAAACACAGTTTGAGCCCGGCATGGTGGCACATGCTTGTAATCCCAGTACTTGGGAGGCTGAGACAGGAGGATCGCAGGTTCACGGCCAGCCTCAGCTACTCAGTGAGGTCCTCTGCAACTTAGTGAGACCCTGTTTCAAAATAAAAAATAAAAAATAGGGCTGGGGGTGTAGCTCAGTGATAGAATGCTCCTGGGTTCGATCCCCAGTACCACAAAAAAAAAAAAAAAAGAAAACACAGTTTGAAAAAACAAAGCAAACATCAGAATCAAACCTGTATACAAAACAGTTGCTAGAAGTATCAGACAGGGAATTTAAAACAACTACATCTCAAGATTATAAAGGAAAAGGTGGACAACATACAAGAAACAATGAGTAATATAAGCAGAGAGATGAAAAAAAATCTAAGAAAATCAAAATTACATGCCAGAAATTAAAACTCTGCCACAGAAATAGAAAACACCTTTGATGGCATAGTGGCCAACTGGAGTGGCTGGGGAGAGCCAGTGAGCCTGAAGGTAGGCCAACAGAAACCTCTCAAACTGAAAGCAGGCTAAATACCAAAACACCTACACACACACATCACACTCAGACTGCAGAAAACGGAAGACGGAGGAGAATCTTGAAAGAAGCCAGAAGGAAAAAAAAACCCAGAGGAACAAGGATGAGAATTACAACCCACTTCTCATCAGAAAACATGCAAACAAGCCGGGCGAGGTGGCGCTTGCCTGTAATCAATCCCAGTACCTGGGAATTGCGAGGTCAGCCTCAACAATATAGTGAGACTTTCAGCAACCTAGCAAGACCCTGTTTAAAAAAAATAGAATAATAAGCGGGTGTGGTGGCACATGCCTGTAATCCTAGTACTTGGGAGGCTGAGATGGGAGATCGCAGGTTCAAAGCCAGCCTCAGCAACTTAGCAAGACCCTGTTTCAAAATAAAAAATAAAATAGGCCTGGGGTATAGCCTTGAGGTAGAAGGCCCCTGGATTCCACCCCTAATACCACAAAAATAAGTAAGTAAATAAGTAAACAAACAAACAATAAATAAATCTTATTATAAAATAAGAATAATCAAGACAGTCTCTATCTATATGCCAATGGAACAGAGAGTATAGAAATAAACCAGTATGTCTATGGTCAAAGATCATTCGATAAAATAATCTTTTCAAAGCCAGGCGTGGTGGCGCACGCTTGTAATCCCAGTACTTTGGGAGGCGGAGACCGGAGGATCCGGGTTCGCGGCCAGCCTCATCTCGCGCACATGCATGCGTGCACGCACGCTCTCTCTCTTTCTCTCTCTCTCTTTCTCCTTTTCTCTCTCTCTCTCTCTACTTAGTGAGGCCCTCCGCAACTTCATGAGACCCAGTCTCAAAATAAAGTATAAAAAATAGGGCCGGGGGTGTAGCGCGGAGGTAGAACGCCCCTGCGTTCAATCCCCGGTACCGCAAAAAAAAAAAAAATTAAAATTAAATAAAATAATCTTTTCAACAAATGGTGCTGGAATAATTTGATAGCTAGATGAAGTAAAGAAGGGAGGGAGGGAGGGAAAAAGGAAAGGAAAGGGAAGAAAAGAGAAATAATGACATTATTAATGGTAGCTATATTTGATTGAATACTTACTGTGCTAAACAGCCCTTAAGGTGGCCCCAAGGATCTTCAAATCTATTATCCACACCCCAGTGTAGTCTCCTCCACACAAGGCTGAACTGAGTAATCAATAGGAGATGACAGGAGATTTCCAAGCTCAGGGCCTAAAAGACAACGCAGCTTCTCCCATGTCCTCTCCTTGGCTGCTTCCTCTGGGGAAAGCCAGCCCCAACATTCGAGCAGGCTCTGCAAGCCATGAGGGGTCCTCACCAGCACCGCGTGACTGAGCCACCCTGAGAAGCAGCTCCCCAGCCCGCCACACCTGCACAAGACTGCAACCCCAGGAGAGACCCCAGGTCTTCAAGAACCACCCCGCCAAACTGCTGACTGACTGGTCCATAGAAACTGAGATAATAAGTGTGTGTGTGTGTGTGTGTGTGAGAGAGAGAGAGAGAGAGAGAGAGAGACAGAGAGAAAGAGAGAGAGAGAGAGAGAGAGAGAGAGGGAGGGAGGGAGGGAGAGGGACAGGGACTGGGGATTGAGTCCTGGGGCATTCTACCACAGAGCTAAACCCTCAGTCCTACTTTTTTTATTTTTAGACAGGATCTCACTAAATTATCAGCACTGGCCTCAAACCTGTGATCCTCTTGTCTCAGCCTTCCAAGTACTGGGATTACAGGCATGGGCCACCACACCCAGCCATGCATATGCTTTTAAAAAGGCTTTACTTCAAGACTAACCTGGGTACCATCCAAAACTGGTCTCAAAATAAAAATAAAAAGGGCTGGGGGTGTAGTTCAGTGGCAGAGCACTTGCCTAGCATGCACAAGGCCCTGGGTTTGATCACCAGCACTGCAAAAAATGAAAGAAAGAAATATCAAGCCGGGCACGGTGGCGCATGCCTGTAATCCCAGTACATGGGAAGCTGAGACAGGAGGCTCACAGGTTCAAAGCCAGCCTCAGCAACTTAGAAAGACCCTGTTTCAAAAATAAGAATAAATAAATAAATAAATAGGGCTGGGGGTGAAACTCGGAGGTAGAATGCCCCTGGGTTCAATCCTCAGCACCACAAATATAAAGTTTTGGGGGTGTAGCTTGGAGATACAATGCCCCTGGGTTCAATCCCCAGTACCAAAAAAAAAAATATCATCACTGGGTCAATTAAGTAAATCCTGCCTTGTGCATAATCAATAGAGAAAAAATAACTTTCCCACACTGAAAGTAGTTCTAGTCCTACAAAGGCTTGAGAATCATGGAACCACAGTGACCCTTTGTGAAGGCCACACGTTCTTGCACATATTTTCTGCATCTTTATACCAGGACAGAATCCAGGAATTGCAAGAATATAAAGCAAAACAAGTAAATTGCCTCTCACAAAGATTGTCATTAAAGGAAACGCATCAATGCGTTTCCTATGGAGGTGGTTCACGTCTCACCGTTCCGTTCTTAACCTTACCCGTATCTGCTCGGTGGAGCTGCTGCTAAGCTCGTCTCCCGACTCGGAGTCCTGATGGACCCTCTCTGAGCCTTCTCCTGCTGAATCACAGGACTGCTCCTGGCAGAAGCTAGCTTTCTCTATGTCCAGAAACTCCGGACCAGGAAAGTGACCAAATAAGCGTGTCCTGTTCTGGCTGGAAACTTTAGGAGAATGTGAGTCATTGTTAAACTTTCCATTATTATGGGTCAGGTCCAGGCTTAGAGTGAGAGTCTGACCTGCATTATAACTGGGTCCAAAATTCTGATTGGCATCACGAATAAGACCTGTTCCTTGAACAGACGAGGATGGCTTTCCAAAACTCGAAAGCTCAGGCAACTTGTTCACATTTTCGGTGGACCTCTGAAGGTGCAGGCTCTGCATCATTTTCATGGAATTATTTGGCAGCCCCACTGCCTGCTTCACGGGCGGCATCAGAGCTTTGCGGGTGACCTCCTTGACATACTGGGCTGGCACGTAGAAGGCTTTGGAGCTCTCGTCGGGTTTCACTTGCCACCAGTCATCGTTGGTCTTTTTCACCAGGATGTACCGCTCCCCTTGTTTTATCACAATCTTTCTGTCCTTGGCTTCGTATTCATAGTCATATTCCACTTCGATGTACACTTGTCCTGGGCCAATCTTCCCACTTCTGTCAGCCATTTTTATTCAGTAATATTCACCTCTCAAAAAGGATGGTATGCTGCATTATGGCTTAGTTGTCTGAGTTGGTATAGCTATGTTATTTAAATAAAGAAAGAAAATGAAGAGAAAAGCTAATGAATCTGGACTCACAAACATCATATAATACAGTCATTTAAAGAATATCACCTTCAAATCTCAAACCCCGAAAGTAAAAATATGTCTAATATCACATATATTGTCATACGTTAAAAACGCTTTTGTTAGCCGGGCACGGTGGCACACACCTGTGATCCCAGTACTTGGAAGGCTGAGACAGGAGGATCGCAGGTTTGAGGACAGCCTCAACAAGTAGTGAGACTCTCATCAACCTAGTGAGATCCTGTTTCCAAATAAGAAATAAAATCAGGCTGGGAGTGTAGCTCGAAGGTAGAATGCCTCTGAGTTCAATCCCCAGTACCACAAAATAAAAAAACCCTTTTGTTCTAGTGATATTCTACATTTTGCAGTTACTTGTGACCTAAATCAAAACTGACTGGAACATAAAACACATGAACCCATTCAACACACCACCATCAAAAGTAAGAACTTAAGCTGGGTGCAGTGGGGCATGCCTGTGATACCAGGACTAGGGAGACTGAGACAGGAGGATCACAGGTTTTAGGCCAGCCTCAGCAACTTAGCAAGACCTTGTCTCAAAATAAATAAAATGGGCTTGGGGAGTAGCTCAGTATGGGGGGGGGGGCTTTCCTAATTTTCATGACTATCTCAAACTTCCCTCAGTTTGTTAGAAAGGCTGCTAATAATAATGACAAATGTGTATCAGGCACTTGCCCACAGCTAGGCGCTAAGCTGAGTTCACTATATCACCTAAAACACTCTTCAAAATTGGAGCTGAGCTGGGCGTGGTGGCACACACTTGTAATTCCAGTACTTGGGAGGCTGAGACAGGAGGATTGCAGGTTCATGGCCAGCCTCAGCTACTTAGTGAGGCCCTCCGCAACTTAGTGAGACCCTGTTTCAAAATAAAGAATAAAAAATAGGGCTGGGGGGGGTGCAGCTCGGAAGTAGAATGCCCCTGGGTTCAATCCCCAGTACCAAAAAAAAAAAAAATTGGAACTGAACTTCAATGATTCTGCATTAATAGCTTATTCTTTTTTTTTTTAATGGAGGGGGGGATTGGGGATTGAACCCAGAGGTACTCTACCGCTGGGCTACACTCCCAGCCCTATTTTATTTCTTATTTTGAAACAGGGTCTAAGTTGCAGAAGGCCTTGATAAGTTGTTGAGGCTGGCCACGAACCTCTGATCCTCCTGTCTCATCCTCCCAAGTACTGGGATTACAGACATGTACCACCAGACCCAGCACAGTTTACTCTTTATTTTCCAAAATATTAAGAACACTACCAGTGAGCTTAAAGAAAAACTTTAAGTTACTTAAACAAGTTTAGTTTCCCAATATAAATGATATTATTTTTAAAAGGACAGCATCAAGCAGGGGATAGTGGTACATGTCTGTAATCCCAGTACTTGAGAGGCTGAGACAGGAGGATTGCAGATTCAAGGCCAGTCTCAGCAATTTAGCAAGACTTGCAGCAACCCAGCAAGACACTGTTTCAAAACAAAAAATAAAAAGGGCTGAGGATGTAGCTCAGAAGTAGAATGCCCCTGGGTTCAATCCCCAGTATCACACACACACACAAAAGAACAGCATTAGTGTGGTGGCACCTACCTGTAATCCCAGTATTTGGGACGCTAAAATAGGAGGGTGTCAGGTTCAAAGTCAGCCTCAGTAGTGTAGCAACACCCTCAGCAATCTAGTGAGACTGTGTTTGGAAAAATAAAAAAGGCTGGGAGGTAGAATGCCCACGGGTTCAATCCCAAGTGCCCCCAAAAGATAGAGATGGATGGATGGATGGACGGACGGACAGACAGACGGACCCTGACAGGTGTGGTAACACCTGTAATCCCAGCTACAGAGGAGTATTCAAAGTTTGAAGCCAGCCTGGGCAACTTAGCAAGATCCTACCTGAATAAAATAAAGGGCTAAGGGTGTAGCTCAGTGGAAGAGCACTTGCCTAGCATGTGAGGCCCTGGGGGGTGGGGAAAGGAAAGAAAAAGAAAAACCCCTGAATTGGCTTGAGAAATCTAGCATTCACTTTTATTTCTATTCCAATTCCAAAATTACCTCATAGAAAACAGCACTCAAGGTTTGCAATCAGCACAGCATTTTAATATTGCACAACTTGAATAAGTCAACCCCAATGGTTATCAGATGAACTGTGTCTCCCAAAGGATTTGTTCGAGCCCTAACCCCAGGACCTGAGAAGGGGATCTGATTTGGAAACAGGGTCTCTGCAGATGCAAAGATAAGGTTGTATTTGAGTAGGGTAGGCTCAAACCCCAATGACTGATGTCTTTATAAGGAGAGAAAAAGCCGGGTGTGGTGGTGCATGCTTGTAATCCCAGTACCTGGGAGGCTGAGACAGGAGGATCGGGGTTTGCAGCCAGCCTCAGCTACTTAGTGAGGCCCTCCGCAACTTAGTGAGACCCTGTTTCCAAATAAAGAATAAAAAATAGGGCTGGGGGTGTAGCTCGGAGGTAGAATGCCCCTGGGTTCAATCCCCAGTACTGCAAAATAAAAATTCCAAAATCTAAAAAAAAATTGGAAATCTGAAACATTTCTGATCCTAAGCACTTCAGATAAAGGATAGTCAACCTGTATTTTTATTACAGCAGCCATAGTGAACTAATACACTCAACCCAATGCTCAAGAAAGCCAATGCTAAAGCAAACTGAGATTTACCAAAAATGTGCAAACCTATGACATATGCCAACCTACCAATTTTCCTAAGTACCCAAGTTCTGAGCATATTATTACACACCACATGTACAGAAACAATTGTTCTCCGAGGAAAATTTCCTTCTCTATCACAAAGCCTATAAACTCAGGTAATAAATTACTGACAGAATTTCAGTATCCAAAGTTCACTTCTAGCCAGGCGTGGTGGTGCACACTTGTAATCCCAGTACTTGGGAGGCTGAGACCGGAGGATCGGGGTTCACAGCCAGCCTCAGCTACTTAGTGAGGCCCTCTGCAACTTAGACCCTGTCTCAAAATAAAGAATAAAAAATAGGGCTGGGGGTATAGCTCAGAGGTAGAATGCCCCTGGGTTCCATCCCCACTACCACAAAATAAATAAATAAATAAATACATAAATACATAAATAAATGCATAAATAAATACATAAATAAATAAATTCACTTCCAGTGGGACGTGGTGGCACACGCCTATAATCCCAGTTACTTAGAAGGCTGAGACAGGAGGATCTCAGGTTCAAGAACAATCTCAGCAAGTAGTAAGACTCATCAATCTAGCAAGACCCTATTTCAAAAGTAAAAAATAAAAAGGGCTGGGTTTGTGGCTTAGAGGTAGAATGTTCCTGGGTTCAAAATAAATAAATAAATAAAGTTCACTTTCTAGACAAACTACTTTTATAACAAGTTCAATAATGTTGTTTCAAAAAATAAAAATTAAGCCAGGCGTGGTGGCGCACACTTGTAATCCCAGTACTTTGGGAGGTGGAGACCGGAGGATCCGGGTTCGCAGCCAGCCTCAGCTCTCTCTCTCTCTCTCTCTCTCTCTCTCTCTACTTAGTGAGGTCCTCCGCAACTTCGTGAGACCCGGTTTCAAAATAAAGTACAAAAAAATAGGGCCGGGGGTGTAGTGCGGAGATAGAACGCCCCTGGGTTCAATCCCCGGTACCACAAAAAATAAATAAATAAATTAAAATTAAAATTAAAATTAAAGACTTACCTTATAAGATACAAATATCCACCATTACATTTAAACTCATTTTTAAAAGTTAATTACCTTTCAATCCTTTAAAAAAGGCTAAGAATGTAATGCTGTTTACATTTTTTTTTTTTTTGCGGTACTGGGGATTGAGCCCAGGGGCATTCTACCTCCAAACTATACCCCCAGCCCTATTTTTTATTCTTTACTTTGAAACAGGGTTTCACTAAGTTGTGGTGGAGGGCCTCACTAAGTAGCTGAGGCTGGCCGCGAACCTGGATCCTCCTGTCTCAGCCTCCCAAGTACTGGGATTACAAGTGTGCGCCACCACGCCCGGCTGCTGCTTACATTTTTAAAGATGCCTTTTTTATAATACTCTAAGGGACACAGGACAGTCTCATATATGATGACTGTGCTCAGCACCACCTCCAAACATATGAACACTGAGAGCCACGGAGGCCTGCTGGCCACTGACTGCCCGTGTCACATCCACTGCTTCAACCTCGTTTCTGTCCCCATATTTTATTCTGGCAAATAAGGAGTATCTGTTCTTTGGTTTTTTGTTTTCTGTGGTAGTAGAGATTGAACCCGGGGGCATTCTAACTCCAAGCTACACCCCCATTACTTTTTATTTTTTTGCTTGGAAAGAGTCTCACAAGGTTGCTGAGTCTCCCTGCATTGCTGAGGCTGGCTTTGAACATGGGATCCTCCTGTCTCAGCTTCCCAAGTACTGGGATTACAGGTGTGCACCACCAGGCCAGGCTGGCAGAACTGTTTAAGTTCATGGTATTGAGTGGGTAAAGAGAATGAAAACATGTTCAAAGTTATTGGGATTCCTAACATATCTCCCTGCCCCCACGAGATTACTTACTAGTTATAAACAGGGAAACGGACCTGTACAATGAAGAGCTCTGAACTGAACCAAATAACCGAGCTTTTTTTTTTTTTTTTTTGCAGAACTGGGGATGGAACCCAGGGGCATTCTACCTTCGTGCTACACCCCCAGCCCTATTTTTTATTCTTTATTTTGAAACAGGGTCTCACTAAGTTGCGGAGGGCCTCACTAAGTAGCTGAGGCTGGCCACGAACCTAGATCCTCTTGTCTCAGCCTCCCAAGTACTGCGTGTGCCACCACGCCCAGCATTGACTGAGCTTATAAACAGGCTGTCAGTGGGACAAGTGATGATTGAGTCCTCCTTAGGGGAGGCCTTGAAACATACACAACGTGGCCCAGGTGTGTTGTTGTCAAAAGCACACTTTACAGCCAAGCGTGGTGGCACATGCTTGTAATCCCAGTACTTGGGAGGCTGAGACAGGAGGACTGCAGGTTCAAAGTCAGCCTCAGCAACTTAGTGAGGCTCTCAGCAACTTAGTGAGACCCTGTTTCCAAACAAGAAATAAAATTGGGCTGGGAGTATAGCTTGGAGTAGAATGCCTCTAGGTCCAAACCCCAGTACCAAAAAAAAAAAAGCACACTTTACCTTAGGCAATTATTAGGAAACAATCAAATTCAAAAAGTACATTCTATTAGGTACAGACCTGAACTCTTCAAAAAAGTCGATGTCATGAAAACTGAAAAACGGAAGGAGATTCCTCCAGATTAAAAAAGACACTAACACATTAACAACAAAATCTACCTGGGTGTCTAATAAGTACCTAAAATTTACCACATCCAAAGTCTACTTCCTCTCTGCCCAACCCATGCCCTGCCAACTCTGCCCGTCCCACAGCTTACCATCACAGTAACAGAAAGTCTAACCTGCAAACGTCCAGCCTTTAGCTTTACGCATTGCCAGGACATCAGTCACTCCATGCTTTAACCCTTGTCCTCCATAAATCTGTCCCTACAACTGTTCACACTGCACACTGAGTTACAGTCATGCGCTGCATACCATTCCAGTCAGAAACAGACAAGCGGGGTGCAGGGGCACACACCTGCAACCCCAGAACTTGGTAGGCGGAGACAGGAGGATTGCAGGTTCAAGAACAGCCTCAACAATTTAGTGAGACTCTCAACTATCTAGGAACTCTGATTCAAAACAACAACAAAAAAAACCCTTTCTCTCTCTCTACTTAGTGAGGCCCTCCGCAACTTCGTGAGACCTATTTTTTCAAAATAAAGTATAAAAAATAGGGCCGTGGGTGTATCGCGGAGGTAGAACGCCTCTGGGTTCAATCCCTGGTACCGCAAAAAAAGGGGGGGGCTGAAGGTAAACTGAGTGTGGGGGTGCATGCCTGTAATCCCAGTATTTGGGAAGGTGAGACAGGAGGATCAAAAGTTCACGGACAGCCTCAGCAACTCAGTGAGACCCTCAGCAACTTAGTGAGACCTTGTTTCAAAATAAATAAAAATAGGGCTGGGGTATAGCTTGGAGGTAAAATGCCCCTGGGCTCAGCCTCTAGTACCAATGGAGAGGGGACTGGGGGTGCAGCTCTGAGGTAGAATGCCCCAGGTTCAATCCCCATTAGAACGAAACACACACACACACACACACACACACATGACAGAGTAGTCCTGTAAGATTATAATGGGGGTTGGGGGCATAGTTTCAGTGATAGAGCACTTGCTTAAGCACGCATGAGGCCCCAGGTTGAATCCCCAGCACCAAAACAAAAGATTAAATGGCGCTGAAAACTTCCATCACGCACCCTAACATCACAGTACAAAGCACTACTCATGAGTGTGATGATGCTGGTATATACGAACATACCATGCTGTCACTAGGATAAAAGGTACAGCACACACAATTATGTGCAGTACTTAATACTTGGTGACAATAATGACTATGTTACTTGTTTGCGTGTTTACTATACTATACTTTTTGTTGTTATTTTAGTGTATACCTTTTATTATTTTCTTTAATTACTGTAAAACAGAGTGGCGTGTTATGTTAGCAGCAGCCTCATACATACTGTGCTGGGGATCGAACCCGGGGCTCACACACACTAGCTAGGCCCGTGCTCTCTGCAGTCTTTTTTAGTTTATTTTGAGACAGGGTTTCACTATGTTGCCTAGGCTGGTCTTGAACCTGCGATCCTCCTGCCTCAGTCCTGGAGTAGCTGGGATCACAGGCCTGGACGAGGACTCCGGGCAGCAGCACTCTGGATGCATCAGGAGGCCGCATGGACTGACGGGCCACCTGGGCTGGTGTGAGTCCACTACGTGATGTTCCACCATGAGGAAACCGGCCGGTAGCGGGTTTCTACTGCTGTTGCCACTGTTACTTGGATGACTTGTTTGTTTGGTTTTTTTCTTTTTGCCAGGGAAGTAATAAAATAAATAACTTAAATATCTGAAGATGTGGAGGTAAGTAAGGGAATATGTAGGTGATTTTCAGAAGGTTACTGTAACTAAGACATATAATTAGTCAGACAATAATTCATAAGAAACAAAAGGAAAGTAGAAAAATAAGGTAAACAGTATAATCTCATGCTAGTGGGAGAGGGACTTTGAGGCTGGGGAACAATAATGAGCTCAAGGCCAGTCCGAGCTTAATCTCCTTCGCTGTCAACTTTATGAATATACCTTCCCTAGTGACTGCAAAGATAAATAGGAAGGAGGAGTTAGGGAGAAAGATAAGGAAGTCAGTTCCGCTGTGTTCATCATGAGACAGCCAATCCACAGATCAGTG
Source organism: Glis glis (assembly GCA_004027185.1). Taxonomy (NCBI): domain Eukaryota; kingdom Metazoa; phylum Chordata; class Mammalia; order Rodentia; family Gliridae; genus Glis; species Glis glis. The sequence goes on along the minus strand of PVJS01026079.1, from coordinate 6,873 downwards.
AAAGACAGTGAAAAGTTGGAGGGCAAGAGAGATGAAGTATTCAAAAGACATTATACAGAAAGGGAGTTAGATACGAAGGCAGATTAAATGGACCAGAGTGGACACTGCGATGCTTCCCACAGATGGTGGAGTAAGAGCGGAGACAGATTACTGTCGATCCTGGGACGAGGAGCGGGAAATGAAGCTGGAAGCCACGAAGAGAAGGTTCTAAAATTATAACTTATCTAGAAAGCCACACAGCAAGAATTACGCATTACAACCCAAGGCTTAAAAAGTTAGATAAAATTAAAGATGAGCCGGGCACAGTGGTGCACACCTGTAATCCCAGCTACTCAGGAGGCTGAGGCAGGAGGATAGCAAGTTCGAGGCCAGCTTGGGCAATTTAGGGAGACCCTGTCTCAAAATAAAATAAAAAGGGCTGCAGGTATAGCTCAGTGGTAGAGCACTTGCCTAGCAGGTTCCAGGTCCTGGGTTCAATTTGCAGTACCACAAATAAATAAATAGTAAACAAACAAACTGTATTAAAACAAACGCTTATAGTTTTAATTTTGGACTGGCTGATTCTTCCTCTATTCCACCAACATCTGGATTATCCTCTTCAGGTTGAATATTGTTTATCCTGATACCTTACTTTCTCAAGCATTTTTGGTTAGGCTCTTACTTATTCAACCACAAACAACCACAGCAGTCCTCTAATTGAAATCTGTTCTATACTGTCACTACCCCATCCATATCATCCTACAGGCTTGCAACTACCAAGTACCCAATCACCAGTAGACATCGAGTATCTGCCTATCTACTGGCCAGTACACCCCACGGCTATTCTGTGCGTGTGGGTGAGTGCGTGAGTGAGAGAGAAAGAGAGACACTAGGGACTGAACCCAGGGGCATTCTACCTCCAAGCTATACCCCCAGCCCTATTTTATTTCTTATTTTGAAACAGGGTCTCCCTAAGTTGCTGAGGGCCTTGCTAAATTGCTGAGGCTGGCCTCGAACATGCAATCCTACTGTCTCAGCCTCCCAAGTACTAGGATTACATACATGCACCACCGCGCCCGGCTCCACTGCTTTTCTTAACAGTTTCAATACCCACTTAGGCTTTTTATGCCTCTTACAAGTCGTCTTCCTCCCTTTTTCGAATCACTTCTTCCTCATGTTTCAACAACACACACACCTGCTTATATCTCTAACTGCTCGGCCACCAAGTCAGATTCAGAACTTCCTATCAGCCAGACGTGATGGCACATGCCTGTAATCCCAGTACTTGGGAGGCTGAGACAGGAGGATCGCAGGTTCAAGGACAGCCTCAGCAAGCAGCGAGACTCTCATCAACCTAGCGAGACCCTGTTTCAAAATAAAAATACATAGGGTTGGGGGAATAGCTTGGAGGTAGGATGCCCCTGGGTTCAATCCCCAGTGCCAAAAAAGGAACTTCCTATCAAACTATTACATAATCTAATAGCCTCTTCATTCCATCTGCTGAAATTTTTTGTTCCCATCTTTCCCATATAAACTACTAAGAAGCCTGCCACAAATACATCTCAGCAAATACCATCTTCCTCCCCCAGGACGTCTGTTCTATCCAACTGTATCTTACTAGGTATATCCAAAAAAAGGTAAACAAGGAAACAATGTCTTAAAATAGATACAGTCAGTGTATCCATAATTAACAAGTGGACAATTTCAGACCAACCAAGATATGTACAACCTACTCAGCAATTCTGATACTGTGAACAATAAAATATCAATATGCCTCAAGCATGTTACTATTAGGCGACTTAAAAATACCAGAGATAAACCAGGAATGAAGATGCACACCTATAATCCCAGTACTTGGGAGGCTGAGACAGGAGGATCACAGATTCAAGGCCAGCCTCAGCAATTTAGCAAGACCCTCAGCAACTTAGTGAGACCCTGTTTCAAAATAAAAATTAAAAGCTAGATATGGTGGCCCACACTTGTAATCCCAGGTATTTGGTAGTCTGAAACAGGAAAGGTTTGAGACCAGCCTCAGCAATTTAGTGAGACTTTCAGCAACCTAGCAAGATACTGTTTCAAAACAAAATAAAAGAGCACTGGGTGTATAGCTCAGAGGTAGAAAGCCTCTGGGTCCCATCCCCAACACAAAAAGAATAATAAAAATATAGAAAGGACTGAGGGTATAACTCAGAAGTAGAATGTCCCTGGGATTTCATTCCAAATACCCCCCCAAAAAAAACCCTATGAGCTTTAACCATTGATTCTTGGCATTAAGACCTCCAAGTTTCTTAGAGTACTTGTTTAAAATTAATAATCCAAGTCAAGTGTGGTGGACAACACTTGTAATTCTAGCACTTGGGAAACTGAAACAGGAGGATCCCAGGTTCCTGGCCAGCCTCAGCATCCTAGTGAGGCCCTCTGGAACTTAATGAGACCTTGTTTCAAAATAAAAAATAGGAGCCAGGCGTGGTGGCACACGCTTGTAATCCCAGTACTGGGGAGGCTGAGACCGGAGGATCCGGGTTCGTGGCCAGCCTCGGCTACTTAGTGAGGCCTCCGCAACTCAGTGAGACCCTGTTTCAAAATAAAGAATAAAAAATAGGGCTGGGGATGTAGCTCGGAGGTAGAATGCCCCTGGGTTTAATCCCCAGTACCGCAGAAAAAATAAAAAATAGGACTAGGGGTGTAGCTCAGAGGTACAATACCTCGGGGTTCAATCCTGAGTACCACAAAAATCATCATCATCATCATCATCATCATTATCATCCAGCCAGGCGTGGGTGGCACATGCCTGTGATCCCAGTACTTGGTAGGCTGAGACAGAAGCATCACAGGTTCAACACCAGTATTAGCAATTTAGCAATCTCTTTTTGGTTGTTGTTTTTGGTACTGGAGGTTGAACCCAGAGGCATTCTACCTCCAAGCCTGATTTTATTTCTTATTTGGAAACATGGTCTCGCTAAGTTGCTGAGAGCCTCACTAATTTGCAGAGGCTGGCTTCGAACCTGCGATCCTCCTGTCTCAGCCTCCCAAGTACTGGGATTACAAGCGTGCACCACCACACCGGACTGAGAGACTCTCTTTCAAAATAAAAAATAAAAAGAGCTGGAGAAGCCAGGCGTGGTGGCGCACACTTGAAATCCCAGTACTTGGGAGGCTGAGACAGGAGGATCTCAGGTTCACAGCCAGCCACAGCTACTTAGTGAGGCCCTCTGCAACTTAGTGAGACCTGTTTCAAAGTAAAGAATAAAAAATAGGGTTGGGGGTGTAGCTCGGAGGTAGAATGGACCTGGGTTTAATCCCCAGTTCCACAAAAAAAAAAAAATAGAGCTGGGGATGTAGATCAGAGGTAGAATACCCCACATTCAATCCCCAGTACAAAAAATAAAAATAAAAATAATCCAGGACTAGGGAAGGAGGTCAGTGGTAGAGAATTTGCCTATCATGCACAGAGCCATGGATTTAATCCTCAAGACCCCAAAAATAAACAGAATAACATTAGCTTGAGGTCACTGCATGGTAACTTAAAGACCCTATTTCAAAATAAAAAGGGCTGAAGGTGTGTAGCTCACTGGTAGAATGTCCCTGGGTTCAATTCCCAGTACCACAAAACAAAAATAAATAAAAATTATTCCTGAAAAGCATCCACTAAAGAAATCAATTAGCCAGGCATTATGGGCACAATTATAATCTTGGCTACTTGAGGAGGGTAAGGCAGGAGGATTGCAGGATCCCAGCCCACCTGGGCTACTCTTATCAAGTTCCTATCTCAAAATAAACTTTATTATTTTTTTATGTTTTTATTGGTGCATTGTAGTCTCACATCACAATGAGTATCAGTTTGGTGTTAACATACATGCACACAGCTCTTGGTGTCCCTCCCCCCCGCTTCCCCCCTCAAAATAAACTTTAAAAAGAGCTAGAAGCCGGGCATGGTGGCGCACGCTTGTAATCCCAGTACTTTGGAGGCAGAGACCAGAGGATCCGGGTTCACGGCCAGCCTCAGCTACTTAGTGAGGCCCTCCGCAACTCAGTGAGACCCTGTTTCAAAATAAAGAATAAAAAATAGGGCCGGGGGTATAGCTCGGAGGTAAAACGCCCCTGGGCTCAATCCCTGGTACCACAAAAAAAAAAAAAAAAAAAGAGCTGGAGATATAGGTCAGAAGTTGAGCGCGTGCCTGGTACCACGGAAAAAAGAGATCAACAAGCACAACAAAAAATAAGTAACAATTCTAGTATAAATCCCAGCTGAAGAAATTATTCCACCAAATAATTTTCTAAATTGTACGCATAACAAGAAACCACAAGGCAATATAAAGTACTTAAAGATTTTTCTTGGCCGGGCGTGGTGGCGCATGCTTGTAATCCCAGTATTTTGGGAGGCGGAAACCGGAGGATCCGGGTTCGCGGCCAGCCTCAGCTCTCTCACTCTCTCTCTCCCTGTCTCTCTCTCTCTCTCTCTCTCCTTAGCGAGGCCCTCCGCAACTTCGTGAGACCCGGTTTCAAAATAAAGTATAAAAAATAGGGCCGGAGGCATAGCACGGAGGTAGAAGGCCCCTGCGTTCAATCCCCAGTACCACAAAAAAAAAAAAAAGATTTTTCTTAATGTATCATCTCTTCTTTCTAAGAAACAGACATACAATATAAAAATATTGTAAACAGCCGGGCGTGGTGGCGTACGCCTGTAATCCCAGTACTTTGGGAGGCGGAGACTGGAGGATCCGGGTTCGCGGCCAGCCTCAGCTCTCTCGCTCTCTCTCTCCTTGTCTCTCTCTCTCTCTCTCTCTCTCTCTCTCTCTACTTAGTGAGGTCCTCCGCAACTTCGTGAGACCCGGTTTCAAAAATAAAGTATAAAAAATAGGGCCGGGTGCACAGCGCGGAGGTAGAACGCCCCAGCGTTCAATCCCCGGTACCGCAAAAAAAAAAAAATATTGTAAACAGATATGCAATATAAAAATATTTGAGCCGGGCATGGTGGCGCAAGTTTGTAATCCCAGTACTTGGGAGGCTGAGACAAGAAGAATTCCAGGTTCAAGGACAGCCTCAGCAAGTAGTGAGACTCATCAACTGAGCAAGATCCTGTTTCAAAATCAAAATAAAATAGGGCTGGGGGTGTAGCTGGGAGGTAGAATGCCTCTGGGTTCAATCCCCAGTACCACACACACACACACACACACACACACACACACACACACACAATTTATATACATATATGTATGTATGTATATGTCATCTGAATCTAAATAGGCTATTTAAAGAAGGGAAGTAAAATGTAAGAGGTAAAAGGAAAATATTATAAACCACTCTGGACAAAAAGAAAGATAAAAATAGGATATAGGAAATAACTGGGTAGCTAGAAAGCAGTGCAGAATATAATCAAGTAGAAACCAGAAAAGGAAATTCAAAGGCAAGACTTAAATCTAAATCTAAAACAAAATGAGCAAACAGCAAAGGAAGCATTTGGAGAAGTGAGCGGGTTTTAATAAAAATGAAATTTGCATGGAGTATTTGAGGAAGATTTGGGTTATGGAGTGTTAGAAATGGGGCAATGTCGATGACTTTTTCTTGGATTGTTGTAAGAATGTAGAATATATTCCAATTCAAAATGGAAAGAAATATGACCTGGGGTTTGGCAATAAGTTTTTAACAAATATGAAATTCATAAGCCATTAAAGAAAAATTAAATTAGACTTTACTAAAATTAAAAACTTTTGAAATCAATATGTCGAAGAGTTGCAATTCTATTTTTATTGCAGCATATTTACAACAGCCAACTGATGAAGGGATCAAAGAAAATGTTGTCTATGCACACAATAGAAGACTATTCGACCATAAAAAAAGGACAATACCAAACACTGGTAAGGAAATAGAAAAATGGGGATGGCATTCCCTGCTGGAAGGAGGGCAGAGGGCAAAGCCGCTTGGGAAGAGCTAAGTCTCTTACATAGCTAAACATGGTCTTACTTATCTAGCAATGAAGCCCATAGGTATTTACCCAAATGAGTTGAAAACTTGTGTCCACAAATAACCCTGTATGCAAATATTTATAGTAGCTTTATTAATAATCACCAAAATCTAAAAGCAACCAAGATGTCCTTCAACAGGAGAAATAATAAACCGTGAGTCAGCCTGGCATGGTGGCGCACACTTGCAATCCCAGGACGTGGGAGGCTGAGACAGGAGGAGTGCAGGTTGGTGGCCAGACTCGGCAACCTCATGAGGCCCTCAACAACTTAGTGAGACCCTGTTTCCAAATAAAAAATAAAATAGGGCTGGGGGCGTAGCTCAGAAGTAGAATGCCTCTAGGTTCGATCCCCAGTACCACAAAAAAAATATAAAAATAAAAATAAAATAAATAAGCCGTATGTAGTGGCACATGCCTATAATCCCAGTACTTGGGAGGCTAAAACAGGAGGATCATAGGTTCGAGGACAGCCTCAGCAATACTGAAACTCTCATCAACCTAGTGAGACCCTGTTTCTAAATAAAAGTAAAATAGGGCTGGGAGTGTAGCTCAGAGGTAGAATGCTTCTGGGTTCAATCCCCAGTACCACAAAAAAATAAAAATAAAAATAAAATAAAATAAACTGTGAGACATCCACACAATGGAATATTATTCTGTGACAAAAATAAACAAGCAAAGCCGGGCGTGGTGGCACACACTTGTAATCCCAGTACTTGGGAGGCTGAGACTGGAGGATCCAGGTTTGCGGCCAGCCTCAGCTACTTAGTGAGGCCCTCTGCAACTTCGTGAGACCCGGTTTCAAAATAAAGTATAAAAAATAGGGCCGGGGGTGTAGCTCAGCTCGGAGGTAGAACGCCCCTGGGTTCAATTCCTGGTACCACAAAAAAAAAAAAAAAAAAAAAAAAAAAAAAAAAAAAAAAAAAAAAAAA
>PVJS01026078.1:0-27295 GCA_004027185.1 Glis glis | reverse complement strand
TCCATTTTGAATGAACACACAGAAGTGGAAATCAGCAAGGCATGGTAGTGCATGCCTGGAATCCCTGTACCTGGGAGGCTGAGAAAGGAGGATCGCAGGTTCGAGACCAGCCTCAGCAACTTAGTGAGACCAGCAGCAATTTAGTGAAACCCTGTTTCAAAATAAAATAATAAAATAGGGCTGGGGGTGTAGCTCAGAGGTAGAATGCCCCTGGGTTCAATCCCCAGTACCAAAAAAAAAGTGGAAATTGAATAAGTCGTGTGTGTGTGTGTGTGTGTGTGTGTGTGTATGTGCTCATGCACGCACATGCATGTATGTATGTATGTGTAAACAGTGGGACCTAGGAATCATTCTGGGAACTAAGAAACAAGTAAGATTGCGTGGAAAGGAATTCTCATGGGATAATAGTTGCTATGTAACTGCCAAGTTATGTTACTAGAACCTTTGGGATTTTACAGGTGTGTGTCATTAATAATAAAATTTAAAAACACAATAGTAAAAGCAAATACATGTGTGTCATTTCTATTTGTCAGCAATTTCATTCAAAGTTAATTGTGTTATCTAAATTATATTGGGAATCCAAAAGAAAGAAATGCTTACAAACCATAAAGACCTTAAAACCTAAGTAAGATAATAAAGCCAAATATAAAATCATTGCTTATATGGGAGAAAATGCAGGCCATAGAAAAATGCAAGCTGGCATGAAGAATTAGTGAAGGGAGGAATCGCATGGCCAGTGTGGGAGAGGGAGACAGGGAAGGTGGCCTTTCAGCTGGATCTGGGAGGGCAAGTGGAATTTATTCACATGCGATGATTTATTGATTTGAGTCATTTAAAAAGATCACTTTCACTGCTTAAAGTTGAATTTGAGCTTTAAATTGCAGCCATTCTAAATGAAGTCAGCCCAAATAGAAAATGTATCTTTTTCTTAATTGAATTTGCTTTTCAAAAACAAAGAAAATTTCTTTATCTCCTTTGGGTTGTGAGCAAGCAAGAAGATAAGAGTTCAGTTCATGGTGAAGTCATAAAATTGAGATGATAATTATAAAAATGTTCAGATGATTAGATCTTGGCCTCTGATATAAGTACTTTAAATTGTTCCTATAATTTTTTAGCAATATGTTTAGACACAGATAATACTGTCCCAAAACACAGTAGTGTGTACTTATATAGAGAAAGAATTTAGTTTTGGTACTTCTGATATTGAGATTTTTTTTACTCTAATAAATCTAAACTTAAAATACCAACAGATCATGCATCTATATTTACAGGATAAGTAGAGGTCCAAGACTAAAAACAATCCCCCTATTTTGCACACTGCTCTTTTCCAATGATATTTTTGGTGCTAATTACAAATAATAAATATGCAATGCATCTGGCTTATACTACTCTCAATTCTGAAAGTCTTTGTTTTCCAACAAGACAAAAACTCTGGTATCAAAAGTGTGTCACGGGTTTTTATTATTTGTTTGCTTGTCTAGGTTTTCTCACACTATGAACACTCAACATTATTTTGTTTACTCTCTGATTGCTATGTAGACTTTTGTGGATATTCCCTTTTGTTTTCTTAGTATCACATGTCCTTCTATCCCTGCTTCCTTCATTCATTCAATAAACACTAATTACCTATTAAGTATGAGACACTTTATAAGGCACCAAGAAAGTAACTGAAATAAGTTCGAGTCATTCCCTAATCTATCTTCCTTCCTTCCTTCCTTCCTTCCTTCCTTCCTTCCTTCCTTCCTTTCTGAAAGGAACTAGAGATTTAACCCAGAGGCATTCTACCTCCGAGCTATACCCCCAGCTCTATTTTATTTTTTATTTGGAAACAGGGTCTTGCTAGGTTGCTGAGAACCTCACTATGTTGCGGAGGCTGACCTCAAACCTGTGATCCTCTTGTCTCTGCCTCCCAAATCCTGGGATTACAGGTGTGTGCCACCACACCTGGCCTTTCCCTGATTTTTATACAGTCATCCCTCCATAGCCATGGGATCAGCATCCAACTGTGGAAAATATTTCTTTTCAAAATTGTTTCTGTATTGAACATGTAAAGACTTTTACCTTGTAATGAATACTTAGATAGCGTTTACATTGCATTAAATATAAGTAACCTAGAGATGATTTAAAGTATATGGAAAGATTTACACAAGTTATATGCAAATACTATACCATTTTATACAAAGGACTTGAACAACTTCAGATTAGGTATCTACAGGGGTACTGGAACCATGGGATGATTGTATTGGGAAATGAAGTCTGTGTGATTGATGACTCAATAGATGTCTACCCTGGATGCCATGAGGGTTCTCAGAAGAAGCACATAAGAGAAAGTTGGAGATTCAAGAAGGCCCCAGGAGGACCAGATGGTATCACAGCTATGACTGGAAGGATGGATAAGCAGGAGCTGCTTAGTGAGTGTGCAAGGGCTTAGAGGTGAGGCAGAAGAGTGGGTGCTGGAGAGCAGCTTGGTAAATCCAAATCATGTGTGATTGGGGTGCAAGAGGCAGAGCTGAGGGACCTTCTATGCCTGACTAAGAAATCCGGTTATTCGAAAGAGTAGCCACTGAAGGCTGTCAAGCAGGGGAGTGGCTGACTCATGGTAGCATGTCACTGTGGTTGCTGTGTGATAATTAGAATGGAGGAGGACAATACTGGGAACAGAGGATTCATTGCACCGCTGTACAGAAATCTAAGCCCAGGCAGAGAGTGCCGTGGGATGAGGTTCCGGCAAGGGGATAGGGGAAGCTAGATGGACTTGAGAAATAGAAACCAAAGGACTTGAAATTTTTCACATTCAATTGTTTTGAGGCTAAAGAGAGTTAGGTGTGGGAGGCAGCGAAAGAAAAGGAGAAATCAAGTGAGACACCTAGGATTCTGGCTTGTGCAACTGAACTAGAAAGAATTAAACATCAGAAAAGTTAAGAAAGTATTTTCAAAATATCCAACTACAGCTATCTTAGGGGTACATGCATGACCAAGCCTACCGCATACATATACTTTATTACTCGCTACAATAAGATTTCTAAGGCTGTTTGGAGTTATATATGTGATTGAAATTGTGTGTAATATTTCATTTTTAAAAGTACCCTTTGCCAGAGCTCTTTGATATTATTATTTTGTTCATCAAAATAGTTTCCTTATGAGGAAGCTTTCTTGCCAATGTACCTAACCACATATTTGAAACATCAGTTATTAATAGGTTAATATTTTATCTTCCTAAAAAATTGCCTGACATCAAAGGTTTTGCACTTTCAAGTTCAGAAAAGATTTTATTTTTTGCTTTCCTTTTTAGCAAGTAAGAGCCACATACAGATTTAAATTTTTTTACTAAAATAAAGATTGGTCATTATTTCACATAATGAATACATATGCCCAAATGAGTAGTTAAAGAAACTCAAAACCAGGTCCTGATTTGAGAACTTTATTTTGAATCAAAATTCCTTAATTCTATTCCTTTACTCATGAATTCCAACTAAGTGCTCTGTTTTAAAAAAAAATCCTTTGATCATCTGATGTGAACGATAGCATATGAAGTACTGTTGGCCTGTTTGTAACATTGAGAATGTTATCCAATATCAAGATCATTCCTTTTGAAGACGAAAAAGGGGGAAAAAAGGAAGTACCCTTGGAATTTAGATAAAGAAATGTTTCGGTAACAAAGGGCTCTGAAAGAATGTTGGCACCAATAAAAGTAAAGGTATGAATGGTGAGGGGCCAAGAAAGCGACTGAATATTACTTCCTGATTCCAAAAGTTTAATATTTTTTTTTTATAATAAATGAGTAACAGTGATCACAGTTGTTTTTTTTTTCCTGGAATAATAACAAGAAGTGTTACTGGAAGTGTTACAAGGGAATGTCTCCTCTCTTAATAACTTGAAAATAAATAGGAGATTTCAACTTGAAGACCATCACTCCACAATGAACTCAGTACTGTGCACTACACACCACTCTTTGGATATTTTCAGGTTTTCATTGAAGGGTTTAGGCTAGGTTTAATATCCTTTGCAATATGCAAATATGTAAGTGTGTATGTATGGGTGGTAGGGATCTGTGTACAAAAAAAAGAGAGAGAAATGGATATAACAAAGAGAGAGGGATATCAACCTCCAAATCTTTGTAGAATAAGGCAGGGGAATAGCAAGACTTTAAAAACAGACAGTTGTTCAGTATTTTTCATTACCATGCACAGAGACACAGATACACACGCTAATATATACCTTATTCTAGAGGCAGAGTGGGATATAGAAATAAATCAGACCTGGACTCAAGCCTGAAAGACCTTGTAGTCTAATAAAGCAAAGTAAAAAAAAATGTCAAGTAGAAAGTGGCTAAAATAATTACAGGAAATTCAGGAAAGGAGGTCAACTTAGACTAAAAAAAAAGTCAGGAAAGCTTCATAAAAGATCATACCATTTCAATGGGGCCCTGAATAATAGAGATAATTTGAACATGTGGAGAAAGAGAGACCGACATTGAAGTTAAAAAAAAAGTAGAGTGAGAGAAATAAATACATAGCTACATGCATACAATCCTCCTAGTGAGCCAGGAACTTTCCGGATAATATCTAAGCCTCAGGACAACGCTGGGAGGAAGACAGATTCTATCACAGGTCAGAGATGAGGAAGCAAGTGCAGAAGGCTTCCTGAGGTCACACGACTGGTCATGCCACACACCGACTGCTGGACCCCAAAGCCTGAGCTCTCTGTCTGTCCCAAGTTTATACTTCCTCAAAGATTTGGAGACACAAGCTAGTAGGATAAACAAAGGGAACTTTCAGCAATGGTGAAATCCAGTTCCAAAGATGACCTTGGATCCCACTGACCTCTTCAGCATTTCTTCAGTCCTCTCTTCCTACCTTCAAGCCCTTCACCCTTCCCCTCCCTCCAAGAAATGGGAAGAGCAAAGGGTCACTTTGATTGGAGGACAGGTGGTAGGATGCCCAGAGTGAAGAATAAGTTTTTCCTTTGTTTATTGACCTGAGGAAGTCAGAGGGTAGGGGTATAATAGTCATAGCTGACATATATTATACTCTTCCTGTTTACTGGGCACTGTGCTAAGAACCTTTGTACCTGTGATCTCATTTAATCTCCTAACAACTCTGTATTGCCTCATCGTTTTTTTTTTTTTTTTAGAGGAAACAGAGGCTTAGAGAGAAAAGAATAAGCCAATTTGGAAGGTCAAAGTGTGTGACAGGGAACCAAAATTGAAACGTGGATGTCTCCTCTTAGGGTTCTTGTCCAGTGGATTTCAACAAATGAAGTCCAAGGACCACCAAAGGGTATAGAAATATGAAAGTTTTTAAGTTAAGGAAAAATAGAGGACAAAGCAGCCCCCCAAGGGGGGGGTGTCCCGGAAAGAGAGTGACCTCGAAGTCCTTAGGGAGTAGGCTTTTAAACCTTCCTGAGGTTTTCTATCTGTTCTTTTATGATTGGTCAGAATTGGGTTTGGGGGAACCAATGACTTTTGCACAATTTTGATCCTTAATTTGAATGATTATCTGTGGGCCGGTCAGGGCCCACCAATCTCTCACCTTCCTGCTTACCTCCCCCCAACCTCACAGAAAGGGGGATGCAGATGGCCACTTGAACTCTTCCTGTTCCCAGGTCCTCTGCCCTGCCTCAAAATGACTGGGAGATGGCAGAGCTGGGACTCAAATTAACTGTTATACAGAAACCTGGGCTTTCTACCACTAAACTGTAGCATGCTAGAAAGCACAGTTACATGATATGCACCGTGTGCATATCTCTGTGTGTGTGGGGGGGGGGGTTGTGTGCACACACAAATACATTCCATACCTAACAGTGATCTCCAGAAATGCTTGTGTTGACATGTCTAAATTTAATACAACTTGTTAAACTGATGATCACACTCCTTGGTATTTGATATTTTCCTCATTCAGTCATGCTCTAAAAAGCATTTAATAGGCAACTGCTTTATGCCAAACAATCTGTACATACCACTGTTGAAAGCTGAGACATAGCCCCTGTGCTTAAATCACCCTGCCTTTTCAAGTTTAAGACTAGTAAATTAATAAAGTGGGACTTATGCGCATTGCTTTATTTCTAAAGCTATTTGCTATTATTGTGTTCAGTTTCTTTCTTGCTTTGCTAAGAATGCATAGAGAGAATAGTTTTAAGTCATTAAGTTAAAGAGGTTTGGTATACAAAGATGTACTATTTGCTAAGCATCAGTTATTTAATAAGCACTGTGAGTTGATGGATGGATGTCATTTTGTAATGTCACTTTTGCAGGCCCACTTACTGGGAAGGTGGTGAGGTAAGATCTGCAGGATTCCTCAATTTCATTGACACTTTCCAAGACAATATTCTCAATTTTGTGCCCATTCATTTGTATCCCTTTGCTTAAAGAGTCTTCCTTCTAACTTTAAAAATTTTTCCGGTCCCAAAGGACCAAATTCACCCTGGCCAGTTTTAATCATTTAAAGACAACTCAATGATTTGGGATTGATTTTCAGTGCACACAAAAAAATAAAGAACTCTCTCTTATCCCTGTTGATGCTCATCCCTCTTCAGTATTTTACATTTTAATTACTTCACTGAGTGTCCCTATGAAAGCATGAGTACTAATAAAAATTAAACCTCCAATGAGGTTTAATGAATTAATCATTGATAATCAATGATCGTCTCTACTTGTAAACGAGTCTTGAAGCAATGAAGTGGCTAGAATGAGAACCACAAACTGTCCACAGCATGGCACCCACTACCCTAAGTAATCCCCAGTGACCCGCATACAATCTTTCTCCTCAGATGTTTGAAACACTTTACTGGTTTTATCTTCAAGCCTATACTCATGAAGTAGGCTATAAATATTACCTCTATTTTCCTGGTATAGACTCTGACCATTTGGTAATACTTGCCAGTGAATAAAAGCTGCTGGTTGGAAAAAATATATACTTATAATTCTTACTTTCCAGAGAAAGTTATCTTTCCAAACTATAACACTTGGAGAAAGCTTTACTGTCAGGTGGGATTCCACCTAACACATACAGCCCAGACGACCACTTCTTAGTGGAATAATGGCATCAAATTTATAATCTGAGCTTACTTAATTTTGAGCATAACCTTCTTTTTATTGTACTTTCATTGGTGCATTGTTATTGTACATCATCCTGAGGTATAGAGTGATAGGAATATACATGCATACAACATTTGGAGCATTTCCCTCTCCATCCCACCCCTCTCCTTATTCTTCTCATTTGAGAGTTTCAACATCTCACAGATCTCTAATTTGACTGTCATGCAGTAATGGATGGACTGGGTATATATTTGTTCCCAATCATTCATTCTTTCTTTCCTTCAAGGAATATTTATTGAGAATCTATGATGTGATGCACCTTGATCTAGATACTGGGGAACAGCAATGATTTACACAGAAAGTCCCGATCTTGATGAAGGGAGGGAGACCTAAGAGGAGGTATCTTTCAGATACTGCATTTATCAAAGTATAATGTGGAGTTTAATAAGCTATATCAAAGCAGAATATAACTATTAGCAAAATACACACTATTTCATTTTCACTTTTGGCTTATAAGACCTATCAGTCATTTCTCTAAGATATTGGATTTTTTCAGCTACAGCCTGGGGTTGTCATTGATTGCTGGTAGAATTTATAGAAATCTCCGTTCTGAGGCCAAATCCATGTCTCAGAGCTGTCCATATGGAAATGGTCAATACAATTTGACCAGTAATCGTTTTTTGATTGTCTATGGGAACATCTGGATCTTTGACCTCACAAGTAGTTATACAACAGGCCCTTATCCCTGTGGAAAAGTGTTTGTTCCTTTGTGGCTCAGAGGCCCTGTGTTTGCATGTTGGGCTTGATGTTCTGGAAGTCATTTTCTCTAGCACTGGGGTTATTTAATTCCAAGGACTGGTTTGAATTTCTTTTAAAGCTATAAGTGTATAGGATTACATTTAATTGTTGGTTTATGTACAGGAGCATTGCTGCACCGAGCTGCAAAGAGCACATTATAATACCCTTTTGTCCTGAGTAAATATTCATTCAGTTGGAGGCTGGATGAAGTCCCATGAATCTCTGAATCGTGATGTCTTTACAAAGATTTGGCAATATTGTTATTATCTATTAAGCTTTTGCTCTCTGCAGGGTTCTATAAAGTAGCTTGAAAACTGCAGCATAAATCAGGGAAACCAATGTCTAAAGCTTGGACACTTCGAGCAGATGGCTGGAGTTTAGCGATTCTGAGTACGTATTTGTTGGGAACATGGGGATAACACAGAAAGGTGGATGTTCCAAGTGCTCACTGGGTCAGTCTTCCAAAAGCAACAGCCATACAGGCTGGGGCATGGCTGCACATGATGTTGAGGAAGGGGCAGGGATGTGGAATCCTATTCTTGTTCCAATGTCCCTCTGCAGGTGAGAGTGGGGTAAAGGAATGACCTTGAAGCAGAGCATGCTCTCCCAGAAGTTTCTGCAGAGGAGATGCCCTTCTAAGGGATAGGAAAGGACTTTTGTTCCAGAACCGTAGTCCTTCCATCTTCTGGGATTCAAGGACTTGACCTCCATCACCCCTTTCAGTGTATGTTCAGCCTTCACCACAGGCATAATTTGGAAGGTCTTGACTTGAACATCTGACAAGTCACATTTCTCTATGTTCTACTCTTCATAAAGGCCATATGGATTATACTAAATGTAAAGAAATCTGCCGGGCGTGGTGGCGCATGCTTGTAATCCCAGTACTTTGGGAGGCGGAGACTGGAGGATCTGGGTTCGTGGCCAGCCTCAGCTCTCTCTCTCTCTCTCTCTCTCTCTCTCTCTCTCTACCTAGTGAGGCCCTCCGCAACTTCGTGAGACCCGGTTTCAAAATAAAGTATAAAAAATAGGGCCGGGGGTGTAGTTCGGAGGTAGAACGCCTCTGGGTTCAATCCCCGGTACCGCAAAAAAAAAAAAAAAAGAAATCTGACTGTAAATACCCTAGGTGATGTAATGCTGGTGAGAAGTCAGGAGGGTGAACAGCTCTGGTGTTTTTCTTAACTGTGCTAGCAGAATGTCACAACGATGAGTATGCCAATGGAGTATGTCAAGGGATAGTGTCAATAACAAGGCAGTGCTCCACTTAGCAGACCCCCCTTCCCACCTAAGGGTATGCCAATAAGGCAGTGCTCCACTTAGCAGACCCCTCTTCCCACCTAATGTCAAGCATGCTGAGAACAGAAAACATGGCTGCCATAAAGTACAAACACTTTCTGAACACTTTGGCCATTTCTCTACTGCCTGGAACAGATGGCCTGTGACCTGCAGTGACTTTGTTCCAATCCATGGCCTGCTGACTCTGGGCCTGTGTCCACTCGCTAAATGGAGTCCTGCAGGGCCCTTCATGAGTTGGTCCCTGCCACCTTCCCCAGTCTCGAGTCTCTCCACTTCCCGATTCTCCAGATTCTCTGATCCCACTCCCCTGTGACCATTCTTAACTCCTCTCAGTTCCTCAAGCACCTCTAGACTTTTGTATCTGCAGTTTGTGGTACCCAGAATAAACATCCTCCCAGTTTATCCTGTGCCTCAGTCCCCAGCAACAATTTGCCCTCTTTTCTGTCCAAGCAGAATGCATTATTCAGAAACTTTTCCATGCCCAGCAGGAAGTGGTCACTTTTTGTGATCACTTTTGAGGAACCCCTTTCCCAAACCCATGTGGGTTCTTCCCCCTTCCTCGACATCAAGAATAATGATGTATTAGAAAGGATTACCATCTTTATCCTGCCCCACTCACCTCTGTTCTTTGAACCCTTGGCTTTGCAGGTTGTCCTCTGAAGGACCAGTGCTTTCTACCACAGGGAGAGTTTTTGTTTTTGTTTTTGTTTTTTGCGGTACCGGGGATTGAACGCAGGGGCGTTCTACCTCTGCGCTACACCCCCGGCCCTATTTTTTATACTTTATTTTGAAACCGGGTCTCATGAAGTTGCGGAGGGCCTCACTAGATAGAGAGAGAGAGAGAGACAGAGAGAGAGAGAGACAGAGAGAGAGAGAGCGAGAGAGCTGAGGCTGGTCGCGAACCCGGATCCTCCGGTCTCCACCTCCCAAAGTACTGGGATTACAAGTGTGCGCCACCATGCCCGGCTTTTTTCCCCTCTTAATGCCCTATGACTTACATGGAAAAGGTGTGTTTTATGTCTTGTACACAGTATCACCAAATGGCCATATCCTTCTTCTTCCATCTCTTTCATTCCACAAAACCACACACACACCAGGCCACATCAGTTTCAGAGCACACAGAATGCTTTCATATCTATTAAGCTATTTTGTAGAAGAGTAAGCATTGATACTCCTTTGTCTCTACAATGAAATTCAAAAGGATATGTAAAATGTGCCAGTGATCACACAGCTAGTAAGAGGTACGTTTGGGATTTGAACCTCAGTGTGCTAAGTTCTTTCCATTATATGCACCAATCTCTTCTTTATTACTTCCTGTTTTCTCTAACCCTGTCTATGAACTTCACCCTCCTAACTCACTATATATATATATGTTAAATGTTTATGGCTTTAGTTGTTTGTTTTCACAAAAGTAGCTATCTTTCTCTCTGAAAAGTAGCTGTATTTGATCATCATCCCTGGAGACTCTCAGATGGTAAATAAAAAATGAAATTGTATTACAAAATCCTCACATCATTTTGGCACTTGTAATCTAGGTCTGCCGCATATCTATTTGCATGTGAGAATTCTCAGAGCCCATACCAGAATTCCCCCCAGAGTGCCTGCACCCAGATGCCTACCCAGTTCCTATAACTGGGTGCCCTGGCAGGAGACCCCAGTTACACCCCGTGCTATCAGTCTCCACAGGTACAGATTTGGCTAGAACTGCGCTTGCCCAGGGGCTATCATCATTGTTTTGCATAGTGAAAAATGCCATTTTCAATGTGCATTTCGATGTGTGCAACGGAAGTCAAGACTATGACGCAGTGACTCCACTTGGTCCTCATCTGATCCCAGGATCTCCCTGAGGGGGATAGAGCAGAAGTGAGCGATATGGCCTCCCTAGTGCCCTCTACTGTCTGGGGCCCAAATAACACAAAACAGTTCTGTATTCTGGACATTTGCTTAATAACTTAAAAAAAATGCTCTTGGGCTGAAACCAGGTTTTCCAAGTTTTGGTTCATAATAAGTAGTTTTTAAATGTTTAAAAATAGGGGTATGTAATAAAATGCTGAGAGCCTCTCTGGAGAGCGCTGCTGCTGGCACTTCTCTAATAGAAAGCATACGCCATTGAGCTAACATTTTGTTCTTTGACTGAAGAAGAAAACAAAGCTGTTAAAAGCTGGTCGACTCATTTTCCAATAGCAATAGCATTAATATCTTTCAAGTCACTCCTGACCAGAGCTAATTAGAGGTTTATGAGGGATGGCCCTTCCTGTAGGGTTACCCCAGGTTATACAGCCCACAGAGTTGCTGTTGACTGTTGGCAACAATGAATTTGTTAAGAATTTCTGCTCGGTGCAGAGTGATTATCTTATTTTCTTTTTGCTGGTGTGTCTCTTATTTTGACTGGCCGAGGCTGGGTTGGACCAGAAGGCCAGGATTCAAAGGCAGGTTGTTGCTGGGGATCTGCACTGACAGATTGTTGAAAACTTATTAGTCTGCCGTTTTAACAGCCTGCAATAGGATGGAAATCTGCTCTTTCACTGGAAAAGCTTAGGAAGGAAAACATGAGCCTGAGGGAAATCAGCCCCCGTTCCAAATCTGCCGTCCTCTGGCACCAGAGCGCTGAGGGCTGCCACCGTGTTTAGAGATTAAGGCCTGACTATGCCACCCACACAGCAGACAGGACTGCATAAACTCCTGTGGGCTAGGGCCACTGGAAAGAACGAGAACCTGAAAATGCATCCTTCAGGAACAGGGAAACTGTGATGTGCTCAACGCGAGGTGCTAATGGCTGCAGCAGTAGCAGAAGTCGACCTCACATGAGGTTTCCACTGGGTGGTTGGGGAATTCTTTTCGGTCATTGCCATTTTACCGACTCATTCCCCCAAAAAAGGAATAAGGAACTCCTCAGGCTTGTACCCTCTTTGAGGTAGAAATGGGCAAAACAATGGCAGCCAATACTGCTGAGAGATATCTGGTGCCATTAAATTGTGTTTTTTTTTGCTATAATGTTAAAAGCATTTGTTATGCACCCTTGTTCTTCAAGAGCAAACCAGCCCTCTATAGCTCAACCTCCCAAAAATGTTTTTAAATTACTATCAGGAGCCAGGCATGGTGGTGCATGACTGTAATCCCAGTACTTAGGAGGCTGAGACTGGAGGATCGCAGGTTCAAGGCCAGTCTCAGGAACCTTGCAACTTAATGAGACCTTATTTCAAAATAAAATAAAATAATAAAAACTGGGGCTAGGGGTGTAGCTCAGAAGATGAAGCCCCTGAGTTCAATCCCCAGTACCACACACACAAAAAAATTACGACCGACCTCCATTTTCTTCCAATCTCATCTGTGACTACCAGTTTGACTAAGCCCTCTACTTTGGGCCACCACAGTTGTGCTTCTGTTCTTGGCAACTACTTGTATGATCCTATCAGGGCTTTACACAGGCAGCTTCCTCTGCCTGCAGGGGCCCTCTCTTTTGCCAGCCAACTCTTTCCTATCCACCAGACTCAGGCCTTCTCTCATCTCTTTTTGGAAGGTTTCTGTGATGGCCCAGCCAGGGTCGGGTGCCCACCATTGAAGGTACATTTGTCACTGCCCTAGATACTTGGAGACTCGGG
The DNA here is from genome assembly GCA_004027185.1 of Glis glis. NCBI lineage: Eukaryota > Metazoa > Chordata > Mammalia > Rodentia > Gliridae > Glis > Glis glis. Next base: position 14,566 of record PVJS01026078.1, on the reverse strand, counting down.
GATGAACAAATAAAACAGTTGCAATCCCAATTCATACGTCAGCATGCAGCCATTTGCCTTGTTTACTCAAAACCGCACTTGAAAATTATATGTAATATAAGGCAAGCTTGTAGAAGAATCAAAGTTCTTAGAGATGGGTGAGCGAGGGGGGTGAAGGCAGCCTATGCTGAGGCTTCGCCGGCTCTAGATTGTCTTTGTTGCTCCTGGGACAGATGAGATCTGTTTCACTTTCCACCAAAGTCCTGCAATTCCCTAATATTCTGGCCATGGTTGGTGCTTTTTCAGCTCAGGAAACCGGTTTGATGATTTTCTTTTTCTTTCCAAAGTAAGTCTAGTTGTATATCATAGGTCCTTTTTGGCTTGTTTTGTTTTAATGAAGTACCAAGCACAATCACAGGGACATTGGGTTTGTCTGCATTTGTGCAGTAGCATCCAATACTCAATCACGAGCTCTATGTCTGTCAAGAGGCGATTGCACCAACAGCTCTCTAGTCCGTGGATCACCGCCATGTGCTGTGTTCTTGAAGTCAACAAGTTAGTGATGCCTCCTGGTTCTCCACTTGCCCAATCATGGTCCCCAGCCTAATGAGCTTTACAGCCTTATGAGCCAGTTTTACAGAGCTATACAGAGTGTCATTTGTGAAAGTCCAGTCTATAATCTGATCCCCAGCATTTTTATAAGCATCTTGTTCCCTTTATTAAATTTCTTTCTGCTAAAAAAGAAACAACTATAAATGTGGGAAGGAAAAATCAGATAATCATAACCTATTATTTTCTGATAGTATTTAACATTACCTACTTGCAAAGCACTGTGATTGTCTCAGCTGACACTGGTAGCCACCTCCAAGCAACAAGGGTTTCTATATTTTATTTGTTTACAGATGTTTCCTCCCTCCCAAAGATACCAAGATACTTTTTCTAGAAAGATCAGTTGCTGGAAGTCTGCTGAGAGACCTATGCATTCAAGTGATAACAAGCACCCAGAAAAATAGAAAGATGTACAAAAGCTTGTTTGGAGCAGGAAAAATGTTAACTGGTTTCAGAAAGCTAAAACTACTTCCCATTAAATAATAAAAACAAAATGTGAGCTTTTTACTGTTTTTAGTAACTTCTATTGAGTATGTGATACTATTAGCAATATTTGAATATTATCATATCAGACATAATTTGCCTTTAAGGAAAAAAGATTAGTCGAATACTCCTAGTATCAATTTTCACAACTAAATGTATAATGAAAGCAAGAAAAACTATAGTTCATATAAGAGAAATACATTTTATTGCGCATTGTACTGGAATACATGATTTAGCTAATGGAAATTACATAGTTTAAACTTTAAATTTAAATGCTGACAGCTCTAAATTAAAGATCCAGTATTTAATTTGTTTCTATTAGTTTTTATTCTTAATAAATAAAATTAGAAACCAACTTGTGAAATATTCTGACTTTTAATATTAAAGTATTTCTTCACTTTTAACCATAAATAATAGCATGGTAATAAAAATTGAATTTTAACAGATGAGTTAAATAATTCTTGCTTTGTGTTACAATCTCATCTGCAATAATTTAAACTAGTACATTCTTTTCAATAACAAATTAAAAACAAAATTTGCAATGAGGCAAATGATATAGATTACCCCCATTTACAGATTTAAGAAAAACAGGTTTGGCACCACTAAATAAATTGACTGTGATAATACAAATAGATAAAAGGAGGTAGTAGTAATAAGATTTGGGATTAGGTTAGTCTGATCCAAAGCCTAAGCTCTTCTAGGTGCAACTGCTGCAGACAGACACCTGCTAATGGATGAAAGAAAAGGATGTCGGGAGAGAGTCTACTTGGCCAGGGTAATAAAGAAGGCCCAAAGTAGCCCATATTTTGGAATCTTTGTATCTTGGTTAAGCATCAGCTAAGGTATCAGATTTTATTTTCTCATTCGTTGAAGGAGAGGATTCTATAATGAGAGCTACTGTCTGTGCCCCAATTTTCTTCTGTTAGAAAAGTATAGTGAGAGTATGAAATGGCAGGTTTACAGAGCTTATAACAATGCTTAGCCATCGTGTATGCTCAATAAATGTTAACTAGACCACAAATATTTAGTCTACCAATTCCACAAACGTTATCAGGGGTCTAAGGTGTATAAAACACTGGGGTTACAACAATGAAGCATGTTAGAAACATGAATGAAGAAAGCGATTGGATTCTTCATGGTCTCTGAGGGAAATAGGCATTGAACACATGAACTCACATGTGGCGTGTCCTATGTGCTACAGAAGGAGAACATGTATGCCAGGAGGATTTCTCTGCCTGTAACAGGGGTCCAACCCCTTGAAGGAGCATTTCAATAACTATGCCCTGTTATTTGGGGGCAGTGTTCACTGAGAGAAATGGGCAGGAACAAAGTTGGTCTCAATATTTCAGGCATAGAAGATAAAACTAAGTTGGAGTCCCTCAGGAGAGATTGGATCCTGAGAATTAGGCAGGATTAGCCAGATAGAAAGCCAGGGTTGCCCAGGAATAGGATGCTCAGATGGGGAGTCCCAGCACACAGGAGCAGAGCATGGATGGAGGAGGGTTGCAGCACCCTAGAACCCAGCAGGACACAGCACCTTCCCCCATGGCAGAGCCTGCAGACTTGGACCCTGTGGCTTAGCCTAATTAATCTCCTAAACTGGGTCATCACCAGTGTTGCACAGCAAGAGGAGCCTGGCAGCGAAGGCCCCACAGACACTGGCATCAATGAGAAAAAGCACTGGAAAGAACCTGGTTTCTTGCAAGTCCTGAGAACAATCAGATTCCCTTCTGGGCATTGCTTTAAAACCTGTTGTCGTCATTAAGTAACTTTACAAAGCAGGGCAATTAAAATGCTGGTTATAGGTGCTCCAGCCATGTCCCACACCTCCAGGGAGGAGGAGGTGGAAGAGGACTGCCTTGTCCTGGCTGGAAGGGCCGCAGCACCTGCCCTTGCTGCGTGGTAATGAGCTTGTCTGGTCAATGAACCCAGGCAGGCCATGACTTACGGAATTCATGCTTCATGGGCATTTCAAAAACTCCTCCCGGCTTTGTCCATGACCAGGAAAGAGAGCAAGACCATCACAGCCCACACCGACAAGCCCATTGGGAAGCACACACAAGGCTGCCCTTGGCCTATCATAGCCATGGGAAGTTATGCAACATCCGCCCATCATCCCCCACATCCCCCAGGAAGGCCCTGCAGGGAAAGAAGGAAGGTGCTTCCATGGTAGCACAGCTGTGGGCGTTGTCCTTTACAAAGAGCACTCCAGAGTTATTTCCTTATAGAACCCAGAATACACATCGATAGAGCTTCCCAGGACTTTATTCTGCCAAGAAGTTGAAAACATTTTGAAGCCTCTGACCTTTCATTTAAAAATAATTATTAACTTTTTCAGGTCATAAAAATACCACTTTAAAAAGCAGGTGATGCCAAAAATAGATCCTAGCTATTTGAAAGGGTTTAACCTCTGCCAAAACACAAACAAAATAGGAACTAACCGTAGGATCAGACTCCACGGGTCATTAATCCTCACATTTGCTCCCTGACCTAACTCAATGGCACATATCTACAGCCCATGTTACTTACAAAGAAATGAAGCATGAAGAGATTAAGTGGCATGATAAATATCACACTAGGCCAACAGAATTTCCAGCTAGAATTCAATGCCCTCTTACCACCTCTGCACAGCCCAACCTCCCTCCTCCACAGTCCATCTTCTGGACTCCTATTTAGGCTTCTACAGACTCCTGTTGGACCTTCCAAACTCTTCAGGGTGATGCTTCCAAGTGTGCTAAGGTTTGCCCCGTGTCACTCCTTGCTTTGCCCTGAATGGCCTCATCGCCAAAATGTTGTCACCACCATCAATGTGCAGATCCCTCCTCTCAGCTCCAAATTCCCTCTTACACCTGAGAGTTTCCTGGGCACCTCAAATTTACCATGTCTAGGGGGAGGTAGGCTGGGAGGGTAAGGGAAGGTACTGGGGAATGAAATTTACCAAATTGTGTTATGTGTATGTACAAATATGTCACAATGAATCCCACTATTATGTACAATTACAATGCACCAATAAAAACTAATTTAAAATTTTTATCTTATCTAAAATTTAGCTCATCATTTCCCCCAGGTGCAAATCTGATCCTCCTGTACTCTCCATGGTGGCGTGGGGGTGGGGGACCGCACCTTTATCTATTTAATAACACTTCAATACACTCAATCCATCCTAAAGTTCTACCACCCCCTTCCTTCCAAAGTCTTTCGTGTAGCATACCTTCTGCCCTCCCTGACATTGTCTCACAATGAACTCATTGTTGCTTACCTGATAATTGCTATAATTTCCTAAACTGCTCTCTGCAGTCCAGTTCTCTTCCTTGGCATTGTCTACTCTGACCAGAGCTCCTGTCCAAAGTTCGTATCTCACTTGTAGCTCCTCTGCTTAAACTCCTTATACAGTTTTTTGTCCTGTTATTTGGGTACTCATATCCCTGATTTGGTTCTTCTCCATCTCTTTGTGCAAATGTAGGTCATCCCCCAAAATGGGTTGATATGAGGATAATGGCATCATCTTTTCCCTCTCAACCTGTCCCTCTTTATACTGGAGGATTTCATAATAAACGTGTGAAAAACCAATAAGAAAATGTTTTTGTTTTAAATCACTTTATTTTATAATATATTAAGTATAAGTAAAATAAAGATGGGTAGGACCAGGCACAGTGGTGCATGCTCGTAACACTAGCTACCAGGGAGGATGAGACAGGAGGATCTCAGGTTCCAGGCCAGCCTGGGCAACTGAGCAAAATCCTATCTCAAAATAAAAAAGGCTGGGAATATAGCTCAGTAATAGAGAGTCCCTGGGCTCAATCCCCAGTACCAAAAAGAAAAAAAAAATGATGGGACTAGAATTAACCAAGTTAGGAAGACTGAGAGAAAGAGGAAACTGAGTGAAGGTGGTATGCTCTCGGCTTCCTAAGGGCAAAGGAAGTTCAGTGGCGAGATGAGTCACTGGAAAAGACAGCCCACGCTGGGCATGGTGGCGCACGCTTGTAATCCCAGTATTTGGGAGGCTGAGACCAGAGGATCCAGATTCGCAGCCAGACTCAGCTACTTGGTGAGGCCTCCACAACTTAGTGAGACCCTGTTTCAAAATAAAGAATAAAAATAGGACTGGGGGTGTAGCTCGGGGGTAGAATGCCCCTGGGTTCAACCCCCAGTTCTGAAAAAAGAAAAAAAGAAAAAAGAAAAGAAAAGAAAAGAAGAAAAGAAAAGAAAAGAAAAGAAAAGAAAAGAAGAAAAGAAGAAAAGCAAAGAAAACAAAAGAAAAGAAAAAGACAGTCCAATCTGCTATCAACTGGCCTCCATGAGCACAAGGAGCCAGGGGCAGAGACGCACTGTATAAAAGGGACATTTTTTATATTCAAATTTTATTGCACATGGGGCAATTCTTTCTCAGTATTAAATGTTTCAAGTGTTGAAAAAAGTTTAGAGAATTATTTAAGGCACAAATAATTATAGAAAATGTTGATAGTCCCTGGGTGTCCCCAACATTTCATAGTTCTTTCTCTTCTTCCTATTCTGTATTTGATGTCTCATGCATTATTCATTGAATGTTTTTATGCTTTTTCTATAAAGTAGTATATCCATAAATAATATGTACTATTTTTAAATATTTTCAATTTCATAAAATATGAAGACCACTTTTTGGCTTAACATTGTATTTTGTACCGTTTAAACATGATACATGTTTTATGTGATTTGAAAATTAGATATATTATGATTTGAACATTCTATAATTTGAATATTATGTAATACATATTTTACATATACATCTTATATATATATATATATATTTTTTTTTTTTTTTGGCGGTACCGGGAATTGAACCCAGGGGTGTTCTACCTCCGAGCTACACCCCCGGCCCTATTTTTTATACTTTATTTTGAAACCGGGTCTCACGAAGTTGCAGAGGGCCTCACTAAGTAGCTGAGGCTGGCCGCGAACCCGGATCCTCCCATCTCCGCCTCCCAAGTACTGGGATTACAAGTGTGCACCACCACGTCCGGCTACATCTTATATATTAAATATGTTTTATAGTATATGTAGGTTTCATTCATTTTAATTGTCATGTAATATTCTAATTGTAAATGACATTTATCTGTTTTTTACTAGCACATTAAAGTTTGTGAAAATTTCTCTAGGTAAAAGTCTAGAAAACGACTTGATATGTCACAGAGTATGAACATTTCAACTTTGCTAGATTTTTGTCAATTTTTCTCTAAAGTGTATCATATTATACTCCAACCCACAGACTGTGAGAGTATTATTTCTCTACATTCTTGAAAACATTTGCTATTGCCAGACATCTAAATTTTGTCAAATCAATGAGTTCAAAAGAAATTATATATAATTTGCTTATTCCTGATTATTGATGTAGTTGAATATATTTTCTGTTTATCAACCATTCAGAGTTCCTCTTCGATGAATTGTTTGCTCATGTCCTTTATCTATTTTTCTATCATATTATTTGCTATATTCTTATTGATTTGGATGATTTATTTATATAGTCAGGAACTAATCGTTTGCCAATCAGATTCATCACATAAATGTGGCCTATTCTTCAATAACTGATTGTATCTCTGGAGCTTGCTTTACACAGGTTTTAACAAGCAAGTTAAAACTAAGCTATAGATAAGAAAATTGATGTTTCCTTGAATCTATGGGTTCAAAAAAAGCATTATGAATGCCACTCTTTCATTACTTTATTTCTTTTCCGTCCATGTTCAGAGTTAAGGACTGACCACCTAGCTTTATGCTTGATATCTGTGCGTGAGTAGAATGGGTAGTTTGGAATAATATGGGTGTTGAATAAGGACCAACTTTGAGCATGATTAGCAACAGGTTATTGGGCATAGTAGACTGAACCTTTCACTGAAATTGAAACTGTTAGGCTGGGCGTGGTGGCTCACACTAGTAATCCCAGTACTTGGGAGGCTGAGACCAGAGGATCCAGGTTCACAGCCAGCCTCAGCTGCTTATTGAGGCCCTCCGCAACTTAGTGAGACTCTGTTACAAAATAAAGAATAAAAAATAGGGCTGGGGGTATATCTCGGAGGTAGAATGCCCCTGGGTTCAATCCCCAGTATCGCAAGAAAAAAAAAAAACTGTAAGAAACCAAGTACTTCTCATGGGAGCACACAGAATTGGCTGTAGGCAAGGGCAAGAGGCATGCAAAAAAAAAAAAAAAATCTTTCCCAAATTACCTCTCAGATATTTTTCTACCAGTAACGTCTCTGTGACATAAGTCCCTAGACTTATGTCTAGGTAACCAAAGAAAACAAGAATAGAATAACATCACGGTAATGTCAGGTTGCATGAATAGATTGCCTTGGAATCCTGATAGGAAATCTTAAAATAACTATTGGCTGTCTTTCTATTTCAGAGGTGTGGCGAAATCTTGTTTGAGAACGCTGATCAGAATGCCAAATGTGTTTGCATGCTAGGTAAGAAGACCTCTCATTTTAAACATATGAAGCGTGCTGATGTCATGTGGAGTTTCTGTTGTTCTGTTGCTTTACTATCTTTTGTTCCATTTTAGAGAGATTTATAGGCTCACTTAGGAGTTTACAAACAGCTCTAACACATTTGTGCGATATTTGATGATGAAAAAAAGATTTTGACTTTAATAACTGTCAGAAACTCTGGGTCCATGCTTTTGAGTCTTTCAAAAAAATTTTCAAATAACCAGCATAACATAAAATTGGATGTTTGTACAGAGGGAACTATAATCCAAAGGCAAGAAGAATCTCTTTGTAGTTTCTAAATCAGAGACGATAGGATAAATAAGTAAACTGTTAAGCACTTTACTTCCCAGCACAAAACACATTTGCTTACAAGGCCTGGGAGAAACATATATTTGAACTAATCCAAAGTCAGTACAACAATTACCCACAAAGCATATGTGACAAAATAGCAATAATATCAGGAATAATCTTTTGCTTGTGTGGAATGATATATCATTGATGCCTTTCATGGACTTGTTTAATATCTAGTATTCTGGAAAGAAATTAATTTGGTATTATTTATCTCATTTTATAGGTTAGAAACAAGTATAGAGAATATAAGTGAAGCACTTAACACCAATGTGAGAAATTCCCAGTCATGATAAGAAAGGTTCTAAACTGTAAAATTTTAGGTCTTTTGTTTAGGTCTTATTTAAGCCACTCCAGTATGTCACATGAACTTTATATTAATGATTGCAATTGAGCAAAAAAGTAGCAAGGATAATTTAAAAAAAAACTTTAATTCTGCTTTCATAAAATTTCACACTTATCCATTTAACCTCAAACTATATTTATAAACAAAAAACAAGATGATTCATTTTAGCTTCTTTCATTTACTCTAGCTACTTCACATCTTGGCAACCTAAATTATCAGTAAGAAAACCCAAAAGGAAACAGCAAGATAAATAGAGGCAGGGGAGAATTTGGGTTATTTATCATTCAAAATAATCATGTAACAAATAATCAAATGTGGCTCATGACTTCAAAAACAAACACCACCTTTTTCTAGCCTTCCGATCTTTTTCATTTTCTTGTTCTATTGTTTTATTCTTCTCTGTTGCATTTCTTATATATTTTATTTTAATTAAGATGATATCTATATTGTAATACATCCGATGGAAAATGAACATTTTACTGGAAGTGCATGAACAATGAATATAGCATAGCATCAATGCAGTCTTATTTAGAATGGCCAATATTCCATTCTTTTAACTGCAAAAAAGTCTCAAAAATTCTAATATTTAAGGGTACTAGCTAGAGATAGTAGGTAGGTAGGTAGGTATATAGAAAGACAGAAAGATAGATAATAGATAGATAGATAGATAGATAGATAGATAGATAGATAGATGATAGATAGATAGATAAGAATTCTTTGTCCAACCATATGTCCCAGAAAAAAAAATTTGTCCAACCGTATGTCCCATTTTGGAATTTGGAAGACTGTCTTACCACCACATCAGATCTATTCATCAATTAACTTATTTAATTCTCACAAAAACAAGATGAGTTTGGTGCTGTTGTTATCCTCATTACTCAAATAATGAAATTGCAGCAAATGGGCTGCTACAAAAGGTACCTTAATACCACTAAAATATTATTTGATTGTAGCTTCCACCTGATCTACTAACTTGAATCAATATTTAACTCGTGATTTTAAGCACATGAGCACATCATCAATTTTGCCTGAGTTTTCCTGTGTCCTGAATCTCACATAAGTTGCTCAGTCAGTTGCCAGCTAGAAGGACAGCAGGAGACTGTTTACTACTGCCTGTACACTGGACATAAAGTAAGATCAATTGTCTTTCTGTCTCTTCTACATTGTATGGTTTGGCTTATTTAGCTGCTAGAAATACTTGACCTATCCCTAATCAGTCTTCCAGATTACACAAAATTACAAAATTAGGAATCTATTTATAAATCAGTTTTACATTCTTCTACTGTCATAACAATTGCAATTAATTGAGCATTTAATGGGACAGGTGAAATCTATCCTAAGCATCTTACATAATTATGTCATTTATTCTAAGCAAATTAAGAGGTACCTTCTCCTTCAAAATACAGGTATCTTGACAAGAGCAGTGTATTAATTAAACTCCCATTGGCTATTAACCTTGTGGGTTTATTGATCTGTTATATTTCTATTTGCTTAGTGATACAGAACTAAATAATATTAAGGAACCATGAGAATGAACATTTTTAATAATTTGGGAACACATAGGAAGAGAAAATTTACATTTCACCTTTAAATACTATCTAATTTACTATCTATAATATAATATTGGGCATTTGAAGACAGCACTGTGCCTATTGACCTTGTGTTTCTCACATAGAGAAAATTGTCTGTGCCCTCAAGGAGCTTACATTTTAGAAGGCTTAGATTTTTTTGGTGTGCTTATCTTTTTAAGATGATTGCTGCAGCTTTTAATCCAAACATTTATAAAATCTTTTGAAATCTTAGATGAAAGAATACCAAAATTAAATCATTATAACATCAACCTGTCATTAGCATGTTCCCGCCCAAGCAATGCCATTTCACAACAGCATGGTACAAGGTGATAAGAAAAGAAGTAAAGTTGGATGGTTTATTTACTTTATTCCAGTTATAAATGCATGTCACTAAAAGTGAAACCACATCTTGTATGTCTTTAAGAAAGAGCATCTATATTAACACAACAAAAAAGCATCCCTTCTCCATTGTCTGAGGTATCAGTTCATGTTTTGTTTCCTGTGATAGTGCCCTTCTTAAGCAATCCTGTAGCATTGCTTAAGAAAACATTTTATCTCCAGCAGCAAAGGCTACTGAGTCTGATATTTCAAGGGACTACTAAGTTTTACAAGTGTTGACAACCAGGAAGGTAGTTTTTAATGTTTGTAGGTAATTTTATAACATTTTTGTAAATGAGTAAAAATTTCCAAGCAAGAAAACCAAATATCTGAAGCCTGCATTTCCAAAACATCTCCTCTGGTCTTTATACCACCCCAATATTGAATCCCTGATGAAGGCCAAACTGAGACATCCACATCTTTAAATTGTCAAGCTTTTGACTTATTTCCTTTGGGTCCCCCTCTCTGCCCATCCACACTTCTGGTTTGAGGTACCTGCTTGGCTCCTGGGTATCCTCTGATTTCAGCACAGTTAAGATAGAATGTGAATGAGGGTCTCTAGCCAGGGACACATTAGCAGTTCTCTCTCCCACTAGCTAGTCCTCAGATCATTCTGAAAAATACAGATTTTATGCTTCATTTGTCTACTTCACAACTTCCACGCATAAGCCGTACTCACTGAAACTTATGCACTGGCTTATTACCTTAAATGACACATCGGTGTAAAATTCACCTGAAGTTACTCTGAAACACTGAATTCAATGCAATATTAAGCGGGAGCAAATTACTGCCATGGATGGTTCTTGCAAGGAATCATTTTTGGCTCCAGGAGAATAGTTTGTGTTGGATACGAAGGTAAATAAGGGTGTACTATAGAACTGGCTGCACTGAGCATTAGCTGTTTATTCCTTAAAATTATTCAGAGAGGGCAAACATGCACGATCAAATCAAGCACCAAATTGTAATGAATTGTTGCTTCCTTCTTTTCTTCAGGCTTAGGTCATTGGGCTCAGAAGCCCATCTCCTAGTACCCGCTCCCCCCACACACACCTTTTAAAATTATCCACAAGATTTCTCTCCAATTCTAAATGACCTCGGAAGTTTATACAATTATATCAAAGGGTATGCAGCTGTATAGTAAGAACTGTACCATAATTAGGTGTCATGAACTGATACTAAAGGAAAAAGGAAGTTGACAAGAAATTATCTCTTGTTGTATAGTTAATGCATGAAGTATATCGAGTTACTAAAAAATAATTTACTTTTCAAAAGTATAAAGAAAACTGTTGGGTAAAAACAGCCTAGAGTATTTAAAGAAATTATGTAAAATGATTAATGTTGATTCACTTCTTAGTTCATTTGGTAACCTTGCTCTGTGAAATGATAAATCTTGGGAAAACAAACGTTCAGAAAAAGAATTTCACATCAAACCTGGCACTTCTTTCAACTCCCACTTCCCCCGTATACTTAGAGTGAAATTCTTTCAAACAGAAAGCCTTAATTTGTGATATATGATATTTTTTGGCTCAATTTCTCCGTGCTCTTTATCAAGGTTAATTTTTTTCCAACTTGCGATGTTCCATGGCTCTGCTATTGTTTCATGCCTGATTCCTTCCGTGTTGCTGAGTAGCATTTGAATATACAATACAAATTGGCTTGCCCACGAGGCTTAGAAGGGGGTGTTTATGCTCATCCTCTTTTTGATTAAAGTTTATTAAAAATTATTGAAATTGGTTGGCAATTTCCAGAGTAATAGAATCCCATAAAATCAACACAAGTGTTATTAACACTAGACGTAAGCAAGGAGGGTCTTTCTTTCTGGTCCTCACTCTGAAAACTTATGCTCTCATAGAATTGGCTTCATCACTTTATGCTCCCATTTATAGTTTTCCTGAAAAGTAGAAATAAAAGTATCTATCCCTCTTAGCCCTGGGGTGTTTCTGGTGATAGAATGAAATATCCTGTTAGGAGATGCCTGGTATGACACCAGCCCTACATCATTTATCCATAAGTAACTCAGTGAATAAGTAATAAACCACTGAAAACTTAAAAACTGATAATAAACAAACTAGCAAAAATAAATTATTGATTGATGGCATTGATAGTGTCTAGAAAGCAACTGGAAAGCTGAAACATTATACAAGTATGAAGGCAATTTTTAAAAAATATGAAATATGGTCTTCAAAGTTGTATGGTACCTCAAGAGCAGAACTAAACATTCATCCAATATTAATTAACCAGATGTCTATCAAGCACCTTCTATCTGCAAGGTAGTGGACTAAGCACTGGGAAACCAAAGACCAAAGAGGGTTTCCAGTCCAATAAGAGATTCAAGTTTTAGGCCCCAATATATGCAACATGAGCTTGAGAGTGACCAGCAATAAAAAAGAAATAAGATAAAGTGTGTTGGGATTCAAAGAATGACAAGAATGCATGTAGCTAGGATGTGAAGACACGTGGATTTCAATGTGAAAGCTGAGCAAGTTGGGAGCATCCTAGGCAACAGGAGGCCCCTCTCGAAAGTCTAGATACAGGAGGCTGGGGAGTGGGTGTGGCAGCAAGTGTTCTGGGCCACAAAGAGGATGAAAAGATGCATTGGAAGGGATTTTTAAATTTTTATTAAAACATAATAATGATACAGAATAGTGGGTTTCATTGTGGCATATTTGTACATGCATGCAACATAACTTGGTCAATTTCATTCCCCACTACCTCCCTCTGATTAACTTCTTCTACCTACCCTCTGCTCTTCCTTCTATTTTTACAAGATCCTGTTTTCTCCCTCTCTAGCTTTCACATATGAAAGAGAACACACATCCTTGGACTTTCTGAGTCTGGCTGATCTCACTTAGCATGATGTTTTCCAGTTCCATTCATTTTCCTGAAAATGACATAATTTTGTTTTTCTTAATGACTGAAAAAAACTCCGTTGTGTATATATAGCACATTTCTTTATTCATTCGTCTGTTGGAGGGCACCTAGGCTGTTCCATAACTTGGCTATTGTGAATTGCATTGCTATAAACATGTGTATGCATGTATCTCTACAGTATGCTGACTTGAATCCTTCTGGATAAATACCAAGGAGGGGCATAGCTGGGTCATATAGTGGTTCCATCACTAGTCTTTTGAGGAACCTCCATACTGATTTCCATAGTTGCTATACTAATTCACAATCCCACCAACAGTATACAAAAGTTTTCGCCTGCATCCTTACCAGCATTTATTGCTATTTGTATTCTTGATGGTTGCTATTCTAACTGGAGTGAGATGAAATGTCAGTGCAATTTGGTTTTGCATTTCCCTGATGGCAAAAGACATTGAACATTTTTTTCATATATTTGTTGATCATTTGTATTTCTTTTTTTAAGAAGTATCTATCAGGTTTATTTGTCTATTTATTGATTGGGTTATTTGGGGGAGTTGGTGTTGTTTTTTGAAGCTCTTTATATATTTTGGATATGAATCCTATCAGAAAAGTAGCTGGCAAATTTTTTTCCATTCTTAAGACTCTCTCTTCATACTATTGTTTCCTTTGCTGTGCAAAAGATTTTTAATTTGATGCCATCCCATTTATTGAATCTTGGTATGATTTCCTGAACTATAGGACTCCTAATGAGGAAGTCATTGCCTATGCTGATATATTGGAATGTTTCCCCTATGGTTTCTTCTAGCAGTTGCAAAGTTTCTGGTCTTATTCTTATGTCTTTTATCCATTTTTAATTGACTTCTGTGCAAGCTGAGAGACATGGATCTAGATTCATTTTTCCACATATGGATATCCAGTTTTCCCAGCACCATTTGTTCAAAAGGCTTAAGGCTTCCTTTTCTCCAATGCATATTCCTGGCACCTTTGTCAAAGATCAAATAACTGTGTCTGTGTGGGTTTCTCTCTGTATGCTCTAGTCTATTCTATTGGTCTACATATCTGTTTTTATGCCAGTGCCATGCTGTTTTTGTAACTATAGCTCTGTAGTAGAATTTGAAATTGGGAGTATGGACAGATTGACTGCTATCATCCATTCCAAAAAAGACAGATGCCCCAAATAAAAATGTTCTGTTTTTTCGTATTTTATTTATTTTTATACTTCTATTGGTGCATTACAGTCTCACATCATAATATAGTTCACAGTGATAGTGACATACATGCACACAGCACTTGGTGAGCTTTCCCCTGGCTCCCTCCTCACTCCTCCCCTTCTCCATACAAGATATTGAGATTGGCATTGGTATTCTCACATAGGTACATTATGTCAGTGGAAGTGTTTCCTTCATTAATTCTTCCTCCCTGCCCCCACCCTCCTTGGTTCCACTGGAGTTTCTTTTTTTTTCTTTTTTTTTTTTGCGGTACCGGGGATTGAACGCAGGGGTGTTCTACCTCCGCGCTACACCCCC
>PVJS01026077.1:0-27300 GCA_004027185.1 Glis glis | reverse complement strand
AAAAAAAAAAAAAAAAAAAAAAAAAAAAAAAAAGAAATGGATATTAGAAGTTAACCAGTCATCTTTGTCATTTCCAGAAATTGTGGTAGGTATTAAAGATGAGAATATGGGTTCCTAATTTCACATAGTTTCTGGTCCACAAGGAGATAGTACACACAAACTAGTTATCTGTAATGCGAACTGATACATCGTATGAGGTGAGTGTGTAAACGTTCTACAGGAACACAGAGGAAGAATGATTATCAATGAGGTAATTGGGGAGGGTGACCTTGAAATAGCCGTTGAAAGATGGATGAGAGTTCACCAGACTAAAGTGAAGAAAGGAATTTTAGGAATAGGAGAGAACTTTGGAAGTTTATACAAGAATACAAGATATTTTGGGGAACTGCAAATATTAAGGTGTAGCCATAACTTGATGTTCTTAGCCAAGAGTGATAATGAGACTAGAAAGGTGGAATGAAACCTCATGTTAATGATTGTCTAAAATACTATTTAGGGAGTAGCAGGTCAGCATTTATTGGACTCTGGAGAGCCATCCAAGGATAATACAGTATTATAATCAGGAAAGTGTTTAAAAATACACATCTGGTATCAAAAAGGAAGATATATTAATGATTTCATATACAGTTTTTTTTTTGTGTGTGTGTGTGTGTGTGTGAATACAAGAAACTTTTCTGGGAAAATGTGGTATTAGTTTCCATTAAACTATTAATGCACAAGGTGCAGTTGTCATTATTGGTTTGTTTGAGCTAATTTCTGCCTCTTTAAAGAACCAACTAAGCTGGGTATGGTGGCACATGCCTGCAATTTCAGTAACTGGGAGGCTGAGAAAGGAGGATCGCAGGTTTGAAGCTAGCCTCAGCAGCTTAATGAGACTGTTTCAAAGTAAAAAATAAAATAGGGCTGGGGGTGTAGCTCAGAGGTATAATGTCCTTGGGTTCAATCCCCAGTACAAAATAAAAAGCCAATTAATAACATAAAGGCTTTATTTTTAAGTAGAAAGCATACATAGAAAGGCAAGAAATGATTGAGTTCATTCAGAAAGCTTTTTAAAATTGCAATTCTTGAGAAAATTATCCAACACATTCTCACTTATTTCTATGTGTCTTGCTATGTCCTGATGGAATGTAGAAACTCCTTGGCATTTCTTCCTTTCATCTTTCTATGTTTATATCCTCTTTTTATTCTGGGAAATAGATGTTCAATCCACCTTCAGCATGCTGGAAAATCCTAAATTGGGTGATGACAGATTTCTCTTGCATCTTTTCTGAGTACTTAGTGTTTGTGAAATACAGCTGGCCAGTGGAAAGGCAGTTAGTGTTATCTGACTTTCCTATTTCTTAAACTTCTCCCAGAGTAAAGAATTATGAATTCCCGAATTACAGGTTTCTTTCTTAAGGTAACTCTCAGTTCCATGGGTGAGGATAATCTACAGCTTCCAAAGAAACAATATTTTTCATCCAGACAAAATAACACTGAAATAGGGTATGAATTAAGAAACTAGACTAAGGACCAGGACTGATGGAATTATGGAAAGAGGAACAAGTGAAAAGTCCAGCAGTCAGTATCTTTGGGGGGACAGGACATTTGTTTAAGCAAAGAGTAAAATTTAGCTAATCATAATCCCTATTTCACTTCCCAAATCTTTGGCTTATTTGCCCTTGGAGGTTGACCCTCAGTGTTGTACACCAGGATGTGAATGTGACATGACAGCTCACATTAAAAAAAAAAAACACTCCTGGCCAGATTCCTACCAGGCTGTTGTTCCCTTTGCCTAAATTATATCTCCCCCTTTCCCCAATCATGCCTCCATATATCTTCTGCTGCTGCCCCTCCTATGCTCTCAATTTGGCTACAGATATTGAGATAATAAAGAATAGGACATGAGTACTGATAGCAGAGACCATCCATTCAAGTTATTTTTTTGTCCCCTTGCATCCCTTAGAAACAAGAATGGCATTTTGTTTGCCCCAATTTCATTGTCCAAAATAGTTATGAAACTAAGGGAAATTTTTAATGAAATTAAAAGTATTAGAAAAGCATCACGTTGACATTTCTTCTAACATATAATGATAATTATACAGAGATCATTTTAAAGCATTTTTATTGAAATATTTCAGGCAAAAACGAAAATAATGAGGAATAATACGACACTGTCATGTCAACTACCCCGTTTTGTGAAATCTAAATATTTTCCACAGTTGTTTATTTTTCATAAGAAATAAAACCTCACTAAGATTTTTGAGAAAACCAAGAATGAGAAAATCCCTTCCTTGAAGTCAGAACCTATTGGGAAATGACAAAGAATCAGAATGGGGTACAACTGATAAGAAAGAATCCCTCTAGCGAACCCTCAACTAGGCTGCCAGATCTTCCAGCAGCAGCAGCAGAGAGCCTGGCACTGGAGACACAAAGAAAGCACTGTCTTTCTGTAGTCAGGCTAACTTCTAAGAGAAAATGAGGAGGAGAAGGCTGGACTACCCATGCAGTTTCTCCTTCCTGACTCACTAAGCAATTGAGTGTGAAAGGAGGGAGGGTATAGAGACAGGCCCAGGGATGTTACAGCTGAGAAGTACACGCTACGTGGTAAGAAGCATCAGGTGTGCAAAGCAAGCATTCTGCTTCAAAAAAACAAAAACAAAAGAAAACCAAAAAATAAAAGCAAACATAAAGTCACTATTTTATCTCCTTTGGACCCAATTCTCTTCCTTCTCCTTTCCCCAGTCCAGAGGTAACCTCTACCTTGTGTAGAACAAGTACTTAGTCACTGGTGTTGTGATTCTAAACTTCAGAATACTTCCATTTAAGGGAACCATTGGCTGTGGTTCTTGGGGATATTGACTATAGCATCTGTATTTACTTCCATTTCAAGATACTCTTAGGGGAAATGGAAAGAATGTAAAAGATGTTGCTACCAGCTAGGAATAGAGTTTGGATCCAAGGATGGTAGTGCTCTGCTAATGTTTTAAGTGCTAAAAGATCATCATAGTCTTAGCAACAATTATAGCTAAAAAAACAAAGTTTAGAGCTATCTCAAAACAGTAAAAAAAAGCATTAAAAAGTTATCTCTTTTCTCTGAAAAGAAAACAAGCATTCTACTGACCCTTGCCTCCTGAAATGTTTCAACATTCCAGGCTACTGAGACTTTTCTTCATTTCTCATAAACAAACCCCAATGTCCTTTAAAATACTTTCTGATTTATTTTCCAAATGCTTTCAGGTGGATAAAAAATTACACTTATTTGGCTTACATGGTTTTCTCTTGATGCTCTGGACACATTTGAAGTTGAGCAGAGGTACCATGAATGAAGAGAATGTTCAGTAGTGAATGATGTAATGGAAAATCACAACGATAAGTAGCTAGGAAGGAAGAAAAGGATGTGATCATTTTAGTTCAAGTGGTAACATATTATTAGGAGCAGAAGTGAACCATCTAGAAAAAAATAGACTATTAGTATGGAAGAATTAATAATGGTATCTCTTAGTATATGGAATATGAAAGTGCTTGTTAAAGCTACTAGGTGACTCTAGGATGAGCAATCATTTCCTTATAAATTTTGGCTTTGTAGTATATGGTCAGAGTTTTATAGTATCTCATTATGTTAGCTTCATGAAATTAATAAGTTAATTTATTAATGTTAATGACTGATCACATGTGTGTTAAACCAGAGATTATTGAGATAACTGCATCCCATCTAAAAAGAAGTGTTAAGGCTGGGGATGTAGCTCAATGGTAGAGTGCTTATTTAACATGCACAAGGCCCTGGGTTCAACCCCCAGGGCTAACTGCAAAAAAAAAATATTGTAAATCTGTATGCTTTGCCACCTTGCCTCCTGCTTCTAAATAATATGGCAAATAAAAAATAAGAGATCAAGGCAAGCTACATTTCACATCTCTTTGGGGCCCATGGGAAAATAAAATGTAGGTAGACCTCATGTATTGATTGTGTCCTTAAAACCTTGCATACTAATTAAAATTTTGCATACTAATTAAAATACTTTTTAAAAGTTTAGGCATACTCCCTCTTTGAAAGAATGATGGAGCTGAATCAAAATGCCAGTAATTATTTTCCAATCTAAATAATCACAACTAATTAATTCTTTCTACATGTTGGGATTTTTCCAAAGGAAGGAATACCTATTCTATTTTATAGGTGACAACATATAGCAATAGAAATGATCACATTTTTAAAAAGTTTAATTTTTACACTTCGAATTTCCACAACCTAAGTAAATGCTTTGAGGTAATATATATATGCACATATATATGAAAATATTACAATTATTCTTTTCTATCTAGTTATCAGTTATATTTTATTTTTATTACACATAAGTATATTTTTATTTAATTTTAGCTTCAACTTCAAAATTGGACATTAGGAAAAGAGAAAAATGGCTTTTGGTTTTTCTTTTACTATTTGGTCATGAGGTAACTAGATAATTCTATTTTTTCACAGTGTTGAGAAGTCTCTGGTTCTTCAATCTCAGGGTCAAGTTTTATCCAGTAACCATGTGCACTTTGCCCACTGATGCCTTAGATAAAGAATCTCAATTGAAAAGTGTACCTTTATTAACAGATTATTTTTAATATATAATTTTTTTATCAACGAGATATACGAGCCAACAGCATACTGACAATCCTAAGGTTATTTTTGTCAGTTGCACAACAGGTAGTCTTATGAGTCAGGAAAACAAAGAGATAGTATGCAAGGTTAACAAAATTATTTTCAATTTCCTAATTTTAACTGGGGTTATTAAATATATAAACAAACAAATAAAAATAAGTGGTTAACTCACAGACCCTAGTAAATCAATGAAAGTATTTTGAAACTCTATCTCCTATTAACCCACACACTTGGACATTTTTATGTCTTTCAAAAGCCCATACCCAATCATCCAGAAAAACTACCCCATTAATTAACTGATGAGGAGAATCAAAATGGAATCTCTTAGTGCCTGGAATTTGAAATTTCCAGGCTACTAGGTAAATTGGAAATCATTTATTTTAAAGTGCACATTACCTCCTTGCTTTCCTGATCCTTGGAAGTATACCTATTGTACATACTATCAAAAATAGCCTTAAGATTGGAAATATCATATATATATAATATATATCACTGAGAAGAATTATATGTGAGTTAATAAAATCCACTGAAAACATTTCATTAACAAAGGTGCAGCTGTTACATAAGTTCTTTTATATGCCAAGGCTGCGTATCTCACGTTTCTGTGTAAACTCTCAACCAGGATGCCACCCCACTTTGTTTTGAAGTGTAATGTGCCTTTGCATATGCAGTGCTGCATGCTGCGCAGTCACAGAAACTAATGAGTTCAGCTCTGCGGATGCCAGGGCAGCTGGAGAACAGAGCCCTGTGCTCATGCTGCTTGTACAAACATACCAGTTGTGTTCCCACAGTGGGATCCAGGGACTCCTGAGGTTCTTCAGCTTTTTTATCCTGTAAAACACAGATCCAGAAGATGATGCTGACTGGGCTGAGACTGATTACAAATTTCTGAGATGGTGAGGAGAGGCAGTCTTTAAGGAGCTGGCAAGGAAGGCAATTATTTGTGACGGGAGGATATAGTCAATGAGAAAATGTCTGTAGATACTACCAAGGAAAATAAACACCATGGAAGAACAAACTTGTGTAGAAAAAATTCAAGAGGGATTTTAAACAAAGAATATTTGAGAAATGTCCTGATACAGTTTAGTATTCTGGGTAGCACTTATGAAAGGAGACAAACTCTTACAGCCAGAATAACCTTTATACTAAAAATCCTCATTTTCTGTTTATTCTATTCTGTTCCATTTATCAAACTTGTATTAAACACCTACTATGTGCCAGAATTATGTATCCTTGCCTCCTTCCCACCAGCCATATATTGATATACGCATATACGCACACTCACTTTGAAGTTCCAATCCCATTTGTAGTAATTGGAGGCCCACAGAACTTTAGAACTAAAAGTCAAAACAATTCACTTACTACAGAAAGCTGAAACTTAGAAAATGCTCGAATACTGAAGTGTTTATTTGAATTGGCTTTTCTGGCCTTGCTGATGGAGGTAGCTATCTTGCTGACATATTACATCATTTCTCATGAAAGAACTTTGAATGGTGATGTTTATTAAGCCAGATTTTCTCTTTAAATCTCTGCATGGGGAAATTCCATTTGTTTGAAGGAGACACTGAATTTGATATATTATCTATTACAGCAAATACACATTTTCTATATTTGAGACCATGATGTCATATCCAAATTATTTTGTTGATTCTATACTCTTTGGTAAAGGCTGTATTACTATTTGTCTTATTTTCAGTCTATCTTTATTAATCATCATACCCCTGCCATTAGAAGTCTTCTTAAGATTTAAATGCTATAAAAATAGTCATCTCAGATTTCAACTCAACTAGAATGATGTAGAACTACAGCATTTTTAGCATTCTCTATATCAAATTTTACCTTTCATGGCAGCCATGTAAATCAAAACTGAGATCCAATCATTGAGCCTATTAAGTAATTAAACTGAGATTTCAGATCTATAGCACTAATATTATAAAGATGTTTTGTTATATATTATAAAGCAGGGAGAAGGGCTTCCAATTTTCACAGACTCCTATCACTAAAATGTTTTTCTTCCAACCACATAGACTGCTAAAAAACTGAATATATTTTTTCTGAATCCAAAGAGAAAAAAGGAAATTTGGAGTTATATAAAATGCCCAATGAGCCAGGAGTGGTGGTACACGCTTGTAATCCCAGTACTTGGGAGGCTGAGACAGGAGGATCGCAGGTTCACGGCCAGCCTCAGCTACTTAGTGAGACCCTCCGCAAAATAAAGAATAAAAAATGGGCTGGGGATGTAGCTTGGAGGTAGAATGCCCCTGGGTTCAATCCCCAGTATCACAATAAATAAATAAATAAATAAATAAATAAATAAATAAATAAAATGCCCAAAAATCACTTTATTAATTGTGGTGGATATATATGACCCCAGGAGCTTATATGCATTTGAGCAGGTGTGAACACCAGGAGGTGTTGGCACAAGAGGTAAATGCTGTCCAGGAGGTCTGCAGAGTGTAGGGTTCTCTGAAGCTTTGCATTGCAGAGAGCACACTGCCTAGGTGTGCTTTCTCATTTTTGAGTAGATCAGGACTGTGACTTGATTAATATGGCCTGAATATACTAGAGCCACTGCATGGTTGCCCTACCCTTGTAATAGACTTGCAATACTTGAAGCACATTAGAAGGGAGTAGATTGCCTTTGGAGTGAAAGAAGACTCTACCTGTTACTGGCTCAGATCGAGTGGTATCATAAGTTATATACCATATCTTGAGGAACTGAGATAAAAATCAAGGGATCTAACTGCAAGGAGAGGTGTTATCTGTGCTCCAACTCCATGGCTAGCTCTACTTGGGAGGTCTGACATCTTTGTCTCAGATTTTCTTTACATATGTCATTGCAGCCTGGTTTAGAAAGTTTGCTATAGAAATGAGTCAAGGACTTCAGTGTCCTGTCCCCACTGATAGAACACATCTATGTCACTTTTTTAAGATACAAATAGTCATCAGAACGAGCCATCTTCTTCTGAAATAAATCTCAACTGGCAGATGGTAAATTAACTATTTGGATTCTACCTATGGAGTCACTTAATTCATACTAAGCATTCTCTATTACTACATACATCATTTTTATTTCTCATTGAAACCAATACCTGGAAGGTATTTGTAGGCTTGTTTTAAATATGATAAACTGAGGTTCATAAAGGTTAAATCACTTGCTGTATTTTTTTTTTAGCTCAGCTGTTAGCCCTGTGGAAGCAGGAGCATTGTCTATTTTTTTTAAATGACTGCATTTCCAGGGTCTAGCATACATCCAATGCATAAAAACCTGGTTACATTTATGGAGTAGCTGGTACATGTATCTCCAAAGATCACCAACTTTCTATATCATTAAGGAATTTACTCTAAAAGCCACTGCAAAAATTCACTGCAAAAATTTAATTCACTGCAAAAATTCAATTATCTCCTATCTGAATCTTGTGTCATCATTTCACTCTTTATTAAAAATAATAAAATAGCTGGGAACGGTGGTACACATCTGTAATCCCAGTACTTGGGAGTCTGAGACAGGATGATCACAAGTTCAAAGCCAGCCTCAGCAACTTAATGAGATCTGTTTTAAAATAAAAAATAAAATAGGACTGGAGATATAGCTCAGAAGTAGTGTACTCCTGGGTACCATCCCCAGCACTGCAAAAAGAAAAAAAAGTTAACTGTATGATTTCTCCTATTTCTATATTGGATAAACATGTGTAGGTAGTTATCAAAAGAAAAATTATCATCTTAATGTTTCTCCCTTGTTACCATTTATTTGATACCCTCCTACCTTGAGCTGGGAATTTACAATGTACAGAATTCTGTTATCAAACTTTCCCATCTGTATATTACTAGAGCAGGAATCCAGTGCCACCTGGTCAAAGGCAGACCATCTTCTTTAAGGAACACAAGCAGGCTGCAGTGGCTCTTGTGAGAAGTCAGTGATGTGAGGAATGGGGAGGTCTCCTCCCACCAGAGTCAACAGAGATGCTCAGATTCTGCCCCCTTCGTTCAGCTTGTTCTGCCCATTCTACACTCAATACTCCAAAGCTGTAAGAAGATGAAGAACTGGCATGGACTACCTGAGGGTTGTTTTCAGATGGATTATTTGTGATTTTTATTTGCATTAATCTGAACAACTCAATAGTTCTTCAGTTATAAAATCTATGGTTTGAGCCGGAAATGGTGGCACATGCTTGTAATCCCAGTACTTGGGAGGCTGAGACCATAGGATCCAGGTTCACGGCCAGCCTCAGCTACTTAGTGAGGCCCTCTGCAACTTAGTGAGACCCTGTTTCAAAATAAAGAATAAAAGATAGGGCTGGGGGTGTAGCTCAGGGGTAGAATGTCCCTACGTTCAATCCCCAGGTCTGAAAAAAAAAAAACTATGGTTTGACTTCAGAAGATGAAGATTGAAATCTGTTTCTCCTATTAATGCAGCCAGCCCTTTAACAAATCACTCCAACTCTCTGAGTTCTGTTCCTAGTTCACGAGAGGAGTGTGATGACTGCTGACCAACCTCAGCCTCCCCAGGTTGTTCAATAGCTCAACACCACTATTTATATGAAAATATTTTTGAGCATGAAATACTTCAGAACTGTAAGTTCCATCTCCCTCTATCTCATTTAGTTGTCTTACACCTCAGATTTCATCCCAGGGAAAAGAAATTACACAAAATGATTTCTTTACAACTGGTTCCCTCCAATACCAACAGTCTTACCTTCCTCATCAGTTTTGAACTCTCATGTATATGAGCAAGCCTTTTTCATCTCTTCTACATAAACATATATGCTTTAACTTAAATCCCTCAAGAAGTTCCATCTGGCCTAGAGAGGTGGCACACACCTATAATCCCAGTCCTTAGGAGGCTGAGACAGGAGGATCACAGGTTCATGGCCAGCCTCAGTGACTTAGCAAGGCCTTAGCAATGTAGACCCTGTTTCCAAATAAAAAATAAAATAGGATTGGGGGTGTTACTCAGAGGTAGAATGCCCCTGGGTTCAATCCCCAGTACCACCACCACCAACAACAACAACCAAAAATAAATAAATGAATAAATAAATAAATAGCTTGATCTGCAGCCATGACTTCTTATCTAACCTTCCTCTCATTCCCAACGTCCTCCACAGCCTATTGCCAATGTGCATGTAGGTGCTGGGGGAGTGGGACTCCTCAAACTTGCCTCAGAGGAGGTGGAATTACATGGGCTAAACTGAATCAATGAGAATGGTGATTAATGCTTTGGGTTTTTGAAAAATCTGGAAATATGGACAAATTTCTTGCCTTTCCTTGACTTCCTTCTCTTCATTCATATAATGGTGACAATAATGACAGTTGATTGTAGGGTTTTTGACAAATTTAATGGGATGATTGAAGAATAATACGTAAGGATACAATAAGTTATTATTATCATTATTAATGTACTGGGGGTTGAACCCTGGGGCATTCTACCTCTAAGCTACACCCCCAGCCCTTCTTATTTTTTTAAATTTTTGAAACAGGATCTTACTAAGTTGCTGAGGGTCTTGCTAAGTTGCTGAGGCTGGCCTCGAACCTATGATCTTCCTGTCTCAATCTCCTAAGAACTGGGATTACAGGAGTGCACCAACACACCCAGTTATAGTTATTATTAATAAGGGGAAAACTCTCTCTTCCTGGTATATGTGAAATCAGAATTTAATAGTCACATCTGACTATTGTCTATGTTTTATTTCCCATCATTTTCAACATTTTCCCTATATTGCTCTATAACCCTAACCCCAGTTTGTTCTGATTTATTTTTTGTTTTTTTTCTTTGGTTGATAATAAGTATAATTTTGCTTCTGGTACATAAAGTTACAAGATAACTTGGTAAAACAAAATGAACATTGAACTAAAAGTTATGAGAAACCTCTTTTACTGTTTACAAACTCCATTAAATCAAAAGAACGAGATGTAAACTATTTTTTTTTAATGTCATCTTCTGTGCTTCAGGCTTCTTGATGCCTCAAAAAACATGATTGTAAAACATTTTACAATCACTTCAGGAAAATTGACTGTAGAATTCCAAAGACAGGAAATGAAAACAAAAAAAACAGTACATCACTCGCACCCAGACATTCCACAAAACATGTAGAATAAACAGCACCCCCCAAAAATACCCCCAAAACTCCTGGTCTTAGGTTGAGGGGGTACCACAAGTGGTCTTTGGGAGAGCATTTACTAAATATGATGCTGTGCTGGAAAAATCCTTCAAGATGGTGAAATGGACCTTAAAAAGAGAAAATCCTTTTGTCTAAATCCTGATGAGTTCTTTTGATTTTAGTAAATTCTATTACCTTTATGGATATTTGGGGGGGAAAAAGATACAGACCCGTCTTCTCAAACTTTAACAGTAATGATTCCCTGGAGATGTTTTTGGGGTGTAGATGCTGATGCAGGAAGTCTGGACCTGGGATTCTGTTTTCCTCACAAGCTCCTGGATAAGGCAGATGCTGCTGGTCTGTGGGCCATAGTTGGTGTTCAGTCACCTTCAACAAAATAATTGGTGGTGTTCTGCTCTGTTGAACAGTTGTTTTTCTGTTAGGGCAGTTTTGGCTCCAGGGCAATTAGGCATGAAAGAGCCTGGAGACATTTCTATTATTACAATTCATGGAGTGTTACTCGCATCCCGTGGGTAGAGGCCAAGGATGTTGCTAAACACCACTCGACACAGGCTAACCGCTACTGTAGAAGTACTATTTTGTGCATTTCTCATATCAAAAATAGTCTGTAGAAATTGTTCAAAAAGTTAATAAATAAAACCTGTGAGGAAAGAGTTTAAGCATGTAGTATTTAGCTTGGAATAGAGAGTGAGCAGAGTTTAAAACTATCTTCAAATATATGAAAGACTTTTATGTAGAAGATGGTAACCAGCTGTTTTCCATCACCCTTGAAGAATGAACAGGAAATGTACATAAAAGGATCTGTGCTATCCATCCATTATTTTTCTGCTTCCTTCATGCCAGCCAGGCAAATCTCTTCATGATCTTGCAACCATATTTGTCCTCTCCTGTATCTTGCTACTTGCCGAGTTCCTCTCAAATCCTGGGTGCACATTTTCTTCTCACTACCAAATTTCATCTCTCCTTCCTCTAAAAAGTCTAATTTGAAAAGTCTTTATTAAGTAGGATGGACCAGTTGCTAGTTCATCTCCAACTACAGCTGGCACACTTCCCCCTTCAACATATTATCTTTCAGTCTACAAAAGCATTATTGTCTATGTACAGGAGCTGTGCTGAATTTTGATATGGGATAAAAAGATGAGTAAGATTATCTCTATCTTTTAGAGTAGATAATATTTAACAATTATCTCTAAAAATTTCTTTAAAAAATTAAAGATGAAGTTTTAATACTTAGAAAAAAGACTACTTCTAAGTAGGGGAGATTAAGGAAAATTTTATAAATAGATCTACAAAATGTAAGCTATCTTGTTTTGTTTGTTTCCTTGAAGAATGTTTTTTTCTAAATTAAGTTAGAATTCTGTACATCAAATAAGCATTTATTATTAATACCAAAGGTTGAAAATTATAGTTGTCTGGATTTAGACTATATTTGTGAAAAGTTTTTTGTAAGTAAGGGTTATGAGATTGTACTGATCAAATCCACTAAGAATCTGTAAGGCTAGGAAATAGAATTGTTCAGGATCCCTGTGGCTATATCATGGTTTTTGACAAAGAAAACTGAATTTAATCACCTCTGAATATAACTTATGATGTGCTGAAGATTATATGGAAGTGCTCTTTGGGAAGAATTCTTAGTTCCATCTAGAAGGGGAATATTTGGGAACTTTACAAGTATACTTTCTGTTTTTATTGGTGCATTGTAATCGTACATGATAGTGAGATTCATAGTGGTGCATTCATTTATGCACATAACACTATTTGGTCCATTTCCTTCCTCAAGTACACCTTAAAAACCAGGGTTGTAAATTAGTACAACCACTATGGAGACCAGTATGGAAGTTCCTCAAAACACTAAGAATAGAACCATCATATGATCCAGCTATACCACTCCTTGGTATCTTTCCAAAAGAATTGAGGTTAGAATACCATATTATACATGCATACCCTTGTTTATAGCAGCACAATTCACAAGAGCCAAATTATGTAACTAACTTAGGTGTCTGTCAACAGATAAATGGATAAAGAAAATGTGGTATATACACACAATGGAGTTTTACTCAGTCATAAAGAACAAAACTATATCATTTGTAGGAAAAATGGATGGAACTTGAGAACATAATAGTAAATGAGATCAGCCAGTTTCAGAAAGTCAAGGGTCATATGTTTCTCTCATATATGGAAGCTAGAGAGAAAAATAAGACAGAAAAGGGACTTCGGAAAAGAGAGGAGAGAGACCAGTAGAATAGTGGAAGGTGATAGGCAGGGGAGGGGAGGGGGAATAGAGACTCGAGAAAGGAAACAGATAAAATAATGTTATGCTCATATATGAAAGTTCATGGCACCAATAAAAATCACTACCAATCTCACTAACATGTACAGGGAGGGAAGAGGTGGGAAGTGGGGTGGGATCTGGAGAGAAACACCCCAAGTGATGTGTGCATATAGAAATGTATCACTTTGAATATTACGATGATGTATAGTTAAAATGTGCCGATAAAATTATAATTTTTTTTAAAAAAGTACCAGACAAGAGATTTGGCACCATCCATTTGAAGGTATGATTCTAGAATCCCTCTAGGAAATAGTCTCACTTGTTGAAGGGTTTTTACTGCCTGGACTACAAGGAAATTGAAGATTTAGCTCTCATTGAATATATAGCATGTGCCAGACATTGAGTAAACTTTTAGACATATCATCTAATTCAATCTTAACATCTTGTGAGTTATCGGCACTAATAACATTATAAGGAGGCTTCAGTGTATTAGTATAAGCTTCAACCCACTGCTTAATTAAGTAAGGGAAACAGAATTGATCTTAGGTCTATCTATATAAGAAGCCATGCCTTGATGGAGATGGTCAGCTTGCCTTTGTTTTGAGAAGGAGCAAGAAGAAATCTTCCCATAAGGCTTTAAATGCAGCTACCTGCATCCTCTGTAGTTGAGCAGGGAAAATGAGCTGTTATATCCGATGGTGGCCATGGTTCTCTGCAGGGCTCCCTGCTGGAAAACCACCTACAACTGCACTAGTTATTCTAAGTAGAGTTTCTGTAACTCCTTCCCACACATTTTTGAAATCTTTACTTTTGAGAATGGTACAGATACTAACTTTCTATGGAATTATTTTTGGATGTTAATACTTGTCTTCTTTAAAGTCATTATGTTGATTTTCAATCAGTAATACAGTTAATATCAGGACCTTCCTTGAAGTTCTCATTCTTTGAGCTTCATTGCTCTTTTTTAATAAGATCACAGCTTTCAGTGGTAACCTCAAGAATGCCTTCCATAATTCAAAACATGACTGGGACTTAGCTAACTTTGTGTAACCAGACTCTGTTTTCTCTCTCAAAGTTGTTCTAGGCTTCTGCGAATCCTTCAATGTTGATGTGAAAAATTCAATGAGTTTCAGCGGTCCAGTAGAAGATATGTTTGGATATACTGTTCAACAATATGAAAATGAAGAAGGAAAATGGTAAGCCATTGGGTTTTGTTGTTGCTGTTTAGTTGTTTTACAAGGTACTGGAAAATATTATTTGGCTATCATTTATTTTATGAATGAAACTTCAACACTATGCTATGCTAGACAATACAGTCCAGCCATTTGATAACAGAAACTGACAAGTTAAAGAAAAATTCCTTGGCAAGGTTAGAGGAAGTGATTAGTGATTTATGTTGAGGCCTGGATTGACCTCAAGGAAGGTCCTTATCCAAACAAGACATTATTTAGTAATTATGTTATTTTGGCAAGAGTTTTTAATTGTTCTCGTTTTAGAATAACTTGAATACCCCTAACTAAAGTTCAGTAGAAAGGATTAGGAGGAAGATGCAATGGTGCCTGGGAAGGGTTAATAACACTTCCATAATTTGAGGCTTATATTTTTGGTGCTTTACTGATCTACTGAGTTTGGTCCAATGTATAATAAACATTATTGGATTTCTTTTTTTTATTTCTATTATACCCTTTAAACCTATCAATGTTGGATTAAGTTCATTTTAGGTAAGCTTTTAAAAGCATATTTAAGTTGTTAGAAATTATACAAAATGAATATTTAGAGATCTTTTACTTTGTTTTAACATAATTATAGTAAATGTGATATTCTAAAATTGAATATTATAGAAAAATGAATAAGAGTTAAACTTTGCTTCAGTCTAATAATTTAGTCTAAACAAGCCCATTCTCCAGTAACTACAATAATAAACAAAAAGATTCATATCTGCTTGGATAGCAGTGATCTCCCAGTACATAATAATTATTTCACAGATGAAAAGATACATTTTTCTAAGGATAAATATTGTATGCGAGGAGTACACTAGATTTTTTTTTGGTGGGGGGCTTCACTAATCTACTCATAAACATTTCAGATAAGAAATCTAGTAAGATGGTGAGTTTGTAAATCCTGGGCCCATTTATTCTATACACGCCCACCCCCAGTTGTTAAGATTAAACAGGTAAAATCATTCTTTTAGACACCAGATAGCAATTTTATTCTTTTGAGAATTATACCTGCAGTCTATAAAGCTCTATCTGTGGGGGAATAATGGTGAGTGGACTAATTGGTCAGGCTTCTCTTTGTGCATAGCCACAAAAGCTTAACTTTTATATTAATACATATAAAAATCAATTTCTCCTAATTACTAATATATACATAAATTTTAAAGAGAAAGATCTTAAATAGAAAACTCTAAGGATTTCAACCACCTACTTAAATGAATAGTCTTTTTAAAGGGTTGTCAAATATTGTTAAAATATTTTATGAAATTCTCTTTTTTTTATTACTTTATTTTATTCCTCACATCAGCAAAAAGCCTGTAAGTTTCCTGTTTCATCTAATCTTGACTCTCTGATGTTAGAACAGTCTGACCTCAGAAATCCTTAATTATCTGAATGGATCTTAGTAGAGTGAAAAAGCATTCATATTTCCTCTTAGGAGACTTAGTGCAACTATTTCATCTCTTCAGTCTCTAGCTCACATTTTAAGAGTCCATCTTATTGTGAGACTCCACCCTCTGTGTTCTCCAACCCCTTTCTTTCAAGGCACTAGAAGGCCAAGGAATGGGAAACTGAGAAAAAAGCCTTAATGAGGCCCTGAGGTCATGATGAATTTCCTTCCCAAAGTCATCCTATCTGCAGAGATGAATGTGTAGATATGAAGAAGACCATCTTGAGAAGATATACAGACCATCTTGAGAAAAAAAAAGAAGAAGAGAAAAAGCATAGATCAGCTAGCACAAATAGGGTTGCAAAAAAGATGTTGCTGATGATCTGTCTGAATGAATCTATACTGAAGTTAACTTTAGGCAGAACATTCAGAATTCTATATACATTGGTGAGATAATGTTAATAATAAGATCTTAACCTTTTTGAGATCAAAGACCATGCTTCATAAATCTTGCTGTACCCATTAAATCTAGCTTCATTGTCCCTGAGAATGTTTTTTTAGTGGATTAGAGATTTTTATTTAGCTAGCATAAATGTAGGTCAATCAAGCCATACATATTTATACATCCTATGTTTCTGGTATTATGCTTAGATTTGTGGGAAATGCCAACATAAGACAAATATAAAGGCTTATAGTCAAGTAGAAGGCATTATGAAATAAGTAGGAATAAAGAATAGTGTCAAGCATTGCAGAATAGATAATAAATTAAGTCAGAGTTCAAAAAACAAAAGTGATTCTTGAGCTGAATCTCCAAAGATGAGCTACCTTCTTAATAAGAGAAAAAGAAATGCCATTCCAAGCTAGTGGGAAGCCATGTGAGAAAGGACTTGAGGATAAGTGTGCTGGAAAGTAAACAGGTCTGATTTGAGGGTGGTGGGAGGAGAAAGGATAATAGACCTTAAAAACCAAACAAAGGAGATTGGATCTAACATGAGGGTTTGAGAAGCCACTGTAGGTTTTTTTCATGAAAGTTCATTTGAGAAATTACATATAGATTGGATTGGAGAAAAGAATGCCTGAAAACTAGGAAATCTACTTGCAAGCAAGAACCTTAATCTACTGTTTAAGAGATTAGGCCCAAGGCTACACTAGGGGAAACTAGAATAAAAGAAAGGTGTATCCAAGATAAATTTAGATGAATTATTAAGTTTTGATAGAACTTTGGAAATGGAAAATGAAGGAGAAGCAGGGGTCAGACATATTCCAAAATTTCTGCACTGGATTATGGGAAATCGGGTAGTTATTACCAGAGACATGTATATATACAAGAAATGAAAATTGGTTTATTAGGAAGTTAATGAGTCTATTTCTAAGAAACTTGAGTTCACGATGATACCTAGGTAACTGGAGCCCTCAAACTGCTATACAGATAAGAATAAGTTAACTTATTAGGGGAAATACCCAAGGAACAAGGACTGGCTTTGGTGCCCCCCAAACTTGAGCTCTGCCCTATACCAAACATGTGGCTTTAAGCCTAATATGCACTCAGATTATGTGTTGACTGAACAACTGAATCTAGTTTAACATTCTGTTACCAACCAATGAAAAACAGCCACATAAAAAATTAAAAGTGGCACTTTTAGAGAAATGCAGCTACTAAGGACCAGAGCTGAAAATGGCCTCAAGTCCCTTCACTCCCAGCCTCCTGCTTTTTCTTTTATTAAAACTATATTTAAAAGATAATAACCATCTCTGTGGTAAGGACTAGAATTTACATATTAAAGTGTGTGAGAATTTGTGAACATCTGAATGTATCTGGATGTCATATGCCTTAATTCCATGTTGATATTATCCATTTACAATTATTTTATGGGTAAGTTGTGAAAAAATTAGAGTAATGAAAAAGATGTGGCTAACTGAATTTAAAAGTAAGTAAACTTTAGTGTCTACATTTTCAAACTTTTACAGATGGCATGGTAGTGGCATATTGTTCTAAGACGACCCAGGCACTGGCGATGCAAAATAAATTGTAGAACATGTTTGGATAGTCTGTAAGTGTTTATAAAATCAGATAGAATACAGACTTACTTTGGGAACTACACTATGGAATAATTGTTTGGAGAACATGGATTCTGTTATTTAATTTTCTCCAGAGGTGAACACCTTCATAAATCATTTTTACTGCTTATTTTCATCCATCTAAGATGTGAAGAAAAAAAATCATCCCAACCCATCTTACTTCGTGGCTGTAGAACCAAAGAAGGAGCACTTGTTGGCCCATTATTAGTGTGGTCTGTGTATTTGGAAAACATTGATTCCTTTCGAAGAATCAAAATTAATAGAAAGGTAGTCTTATGTCCCCTTTATCTTTCAGGAGTTTACTGTGAAGTGTAATTTACTTCCTATCTTTGGCTGAGAAACCACGTTTTTCTCAGTAGCAGAACACATTATATGTATCTCTGATTAAGATCAGCCGTTCTTCATTAGGGTTAGCATGAGCTGGAACATCCAAGTAATAGCAATGTGGTTCAGAAGAATTCAGAAAGAGCATAATTGTCTTAATAGTTTTGCTTTGAAGGGAGGAAACTTAAATGTCCTCAGCACTGCACAAAGCTTTCCACATTTCCAGACTTAGTGGCAGTCATTAGCACGGAAAAGTCTCTGCTGAATGGGGAAATGCAAGACATGGTTTGGGACTTTCCACTCTCTGTTGGTCCTTTGCTTCATTCTTTTGCATCTAACCTTTAAGTTGCTACTCAAGCAATCTCTCTTGGGGGAGTCAGTGATTTCATGGGCCTGTCTCCCCAAAGTAGGTCTTCAGGTTGTAGATCCCTCCTTACCCAATACTCAATCCAATGCATATGCAAATATGTTGTCCTCCTGCCTTTTCCCTAGAGGACTCTAATGTGGTCCTGGTAAGGGTACCAGTGGCTCATATGACTGATGCCCTATTTCCAATATGAGTGTCTTTTCAATACAACCTATTCAAGTCTGGGGAGAGGAGAGACTCTAAAATGTTCGCTGATAGATTTTAATAGAGTGTTTATTTTACATTGCTTATAATTTTTTAAAAATTTAATGTCCTCTCCACCTAATTTGTCATTTCTTTGGCTCACGTTACTGTTACCCCTCTATCTCTCATCACCAAGATCACTGCAGTTAATGAGGTTGCTGTGTAAGTTTTATTCTCAAATATGACTGAACGCTTATACAATTTATTTTTAAAAAATGGCTGACGGGAGTGTGTGGCACTCGGAGAGTGACTTTGGTTTGATCTATGTATGAGACATCAAGAAAGAGTTAGGTAAAAAGTGTTGCTAATGAAATAATGTAAATAGGAGACATCCTTCTCTAGGAAACTATCTTTACAGGGAGGGGAAAAAAACATAAATATGAAACAGAGACATCAGAGACCAGTTAGCTTTCAAAGAAATATAATAATGGCCAGGCATGGTGGTAT
Source organism: Glis glis (assembly GCA_004027185.1). Lineage (NCBI taxonomy): Eukaryota > Metazoa > Chordata > Mammalia > Rodentia > Gliridae > Glis > Glis glis. Next base: position 8,221 of record PVJS01026077.1, on the reverse strand, counting down.
ACAACTGTAATCCCCAGTACTTGGGAGGCTGAGACAGGAGAATCACAAGATCAGGACCAGACTCAGCAACTTAGCAAGGCCCTCAGCAATTTAGTGAGACCCAGTTTCAATATAAAAAAATAAAATTTGGCTGTGGATGTAGCTCAGAGGTAGAATGCCCCTGGGTTCAATCTCTAGTACAACAAAAAAGAAAAAAAGAAAGAAAGAAAAAGAAAGAAAGAAAGAAAGAAAGAAAGAAAGAAAGAAAGAAAGAAAAAGAAAAGAAGAAAGGAAGGAAGGAAATAGTGGTTATAATAACAAGAGTGATGATTATAAATAGCAAAAAATTCTCAGTTTACTGAAGTTTATTATAATTGGAGCTTTTTCATGGAGAAAAGATGTTTTACTCTGATAATCGTTGAGTTCATTAGGTGTTTCTCTAGAGATCAGTAACGGTGTCTAGAACATTCTAATTCTCTTAATCTGCAGACAAACCGCTGTAGAAATGTCATATGAAAATTAAATCTAATGAAAATAAAATGTCAGAAATTAAAGCCAGCTTGCATTAAATTTTAAGATACTACCCATAGTTCATGAAACAATGCGCGTTGGGTCTTCACAATGACCCTGTGGGTTTGGGCAGATACTATCATCAGCATCTTCATTTTCTAAACAAGAAACAGCTTCAGAGAATGAATTGCCACAGGTTTTATATAGCAAGCTTGTTACAGGGCCAGGACGTGGAACAATAACCTTCCAACTGAGCCGGCTCTCTCCCTTTAACAACAAGAAATCTCTAGAATTTCCATCTAGGGAAATGCCTTCTGTGTCGCCCAAAGGCATGTTTGGCATTTTGCTTAAGCAAAATGTCCAACCTCTAAAACTAAGAAGATTTCACAATCTTCTTTCAGACCTCCAGGCTGGTTATATGGGTCTAAAATTTCCAGGTCTGCCTTGTTCAGATTTTTAGAGTATTTTACGCAGTCATAAATTTGTTCATTCAATAAATATTTATTAAACACCTAGGTTTTACTTGGCACTGTATTATGCACTAAAGATATATGAGTAAACAAAATAAACAAAAATGCCTGTTATTGTAGAGTGTATAAGAATATATATACCGGGGAGGGAGGGACACAAAATGCATAATAAAGTTTAACAGGTAGTTCTATCATGTGACAGAATGTGATCAGTCTATAAGACAAAATAGAGCCAAGCCGGGCATGGTGGCGCACACTTGTAATCACAATACTTGGGAGGCGGAGACAGGAGGATCTGGGTTCGCGGCCAGCCTCAGCTACTTAGTGAGGCCCTCCGCAACTTCGTGAGACCCTGTTTCAAAATAAAGTATAAAAAATAGGGCCGGGGATATAGCTCAGAAGTAGAACACCCCTGGCTTCAATCCCTGGTACCGCAAAAAAAAAAAAAAAGAAAAAGAAAAAATAGAGCCAGATGATAGGGTTAGGAATGTTGGAGATTCCTCACCTTCCATAAACGTTATGCTCATGCTTTTTTGGTTTTCATTATTTTTATGCAGCTTGGAAAAAGTGAGACTTATTTAGGATTACAATGCTAAGACATATATAATTTCAAGAGCTACATGCTTGTTTCCAGAGCATGGAAAATACGCAGAATTGTTTTATATCCTATGTCCTTCTGTGGGTCCCCACCTTTAAACTTCATGTCTCAATCCTGGGCTACTACAGTCTACAACTTGCCAAGCGCTTACACCTCATGCTCACTTATCCTAGCACATGCATTAGGCCGCGTTGCAAGTTGCTGTGTCAGGTCAGTTTCCAATTGTCACCATTTTCTAGGTGTTTTCCATTGCCCTGGAGAGCAAATGCAACCCCAACCTCCTGGCTCCAGTGTATGTGGAGGCTTTATCCTGTGTGTTCGCTCCACCTGTACTTCCTCGTCATCTTCAACATTCAGTCTTTATAATCCTGTCTCCACAATTTCCCTTCCCTTCTGCTTTATAATTCACAATACCTTTATTATTAGCATACTATTCAGAATATACTAGATTTCCCCCAGTTAAGAGTACTTGTTTTCCGCTAGCTGGTTCTCATCCACACAGTAGTATTTGTTCTATTCAGATGATGGGATCTTCAAATTAAAAGGCAATTTGGAAGGCTCTCTCCCTTCCATCATAAAAATACATCCCCAAATATCCTTGACCAGTTATAATATACTTTGTCTTGGCCAGAGGGGCCTAACTGGCCTGTGCCAATTTATTCTCCACAAGCCCACCACCCTACTGCCTCTTCCCTAAATCTCACTAAGTGACTATTGCTACTACTTTCCAAAAAAGAAAGGGGGCATGGAGGAGCTACTAGGCCCCAGTTTTATCATTGCTTCCAGATTTAGTTAACTGTTAATTCATAACAAATCACCCAACACTTAGCACTTAGCATGAAAGGAGCAAAGACTTATAATTTCTTATGATTTTGAGGATTGTGGTATTCCCCTGTTGCCTGAGCTCATTCATACCACCTCAGTCATCTGGTGTCTCATGGGGCTAGATGGTCCAAGATAGCTCAACTCACGTGTCAGGCAGTTCCTGACCTCAGGTCAAGCATCAGTCCCTTCCAGGTGGCCTCTCATCCTCTATTAGGCTAGATTCATGTTCTTACAATACAACATTCTCAGATTTCCAAAAAAAGGCAAAATGCAAGCTACAAGGCCTTTAAAGATCTAACCTCAGAAGTTACAGTGCCATTTTGTTGTTCTTGTTGTTTGTTCTGTTTTGGTACTGGGGATTGAACCCAGAGGCATTCTACCTCTGAGCTACACCCAGCTCCTGGTTTTTTTTTTTTTTTTGAAACAGGATTTTGCTAGGTTGCTGAGTGTCTCTGAGAGTCTTCTTAAATTACTGAATCTGTCCTCAAACCTGTGATCCTACTGTCTCAGCCTCCCAAGTATTGGGATTAGAGGCATGTGTCCTTTCTACTGCACTGTATATATCTAAACAAATCCCAGATTCAACAGGAGGAAACTAGATTTTTTTTCTTGAGGCAATTAAGATCAAAGTTATGTTGTACACATGTACACCATTCTAAAACATCAACCACATTTGCAAACCTCTCGATACTGGGCCATCAGAGCCCTGCCTAGGGAATTGTGGCCCTGCCTCACTTGTAGGACAAGCCTGTGCTTCTTGAATATACCCTGTCTCTCTGCTCAGGGTCTCTACTCCCTCTCCGGAGCCATTGGCTTTTCTCTTGTTACTGGTTTTCTTGCCATTATTTAACCCTATGGAGGTGGTCTCCATAAAGAAGTTAAACTTGCCTCCTACACTTAATGGTTTGCCATTGCCCTGGACAGCAGAAGCCCCCATTTATTAGCACAGCCTCATCTCCTTCATTTCTGGCCAAGTTACTTGCAGTGAAGTCTGCTGCAAACTCATGGCTCCCAAGCCCTCTTCCCATTCTTGATCTTCTTTACTTCTTTGGCTTCTATGACACCATCATTTTCTGATTCTCCCAGTCTCTCTCTGACCACTCCCAACTGATTTTCCTCCTTTGCTCATTGTAACCCTGTTATTTTCTCCAGATGCCAGCTTTCAATTCTCTTCTTGCTCTTTACTTTTTCAAGATGCTAATATTTTTACTCTTAGGGACTCAACCATGCTCATAACCTGCTTATGCGTGTTCCAAGTGGCTTCCGAGATGTTTCCTGGCAAGACTGATCACAGTTGCTTACAGAAGCAGCCCATTATGTATTGTCCTTTCTTCCTGCTGTCACTTCCCCTGTCTCCACATTTGTACGTACTTGGACTTGCCTGTATCAGTCTTTGTCTCGGGTGTGCTTTTGAGGGCACCCAAACTAAGACAGCTTATAGCCTAGATATTTATAGAATTGGTTCTTCTTTCCCCTCTTCGTCCTTAATTCAGATTCTCATCTGCATTACCATAGGATCTTGCCTTGTCCCTCTGACTCCAATTTTGCTGCTCTCCTCCAATTTATTCATGTCATCGCAAGCAAATAAGCTTTAAGATTAAAGAGGTAATCACGTCACACTCACCTAAAAATTTTCAATAGTTCCTAACTCCCCCTCCATATAATAAATCTAAATTTCTTTAAGTGGACTATAAGAACATTTTGTGATTTGGACCCTGTTTACCTCTCTAGCCTCCACTTCTCTTCCAGCTAGATTGAGCTACATGCACTTATCAAATTAGTGGTGTTTTACTTGCTTCTAAGACTTTGCAGAAGATGCATCAAGTTCAGATCTATTCAGTGCTGAAGTACATGCTTATAGTTTTGCTTCCCCCTCTGAGCTTCTTAATCTGTTTTTAACATACTTTTATTGGGGCACTGTAATCACACATCATAGTGAAGTTCAGAGTGATGGGGACATGCATGCAGATGGCACTTGGTGAGCTTCCCTCCAGATCCCACCCCACTCCTTGCCTTTCCCCATAAACAACCTGAAAAAACGCATCTTATCCATTTTCTAGCCCCATGACCTGGTATAAATGCCCAACAGATAGAATGTTCTTAACAAACATTAATTAGTCTATCTGACCTCAAGTTAAATACTTTCAAGAATAATAGGCACACTTCTTTTCCCCTACACTGTTTTTAACTATAAAACTAATGTATTCAGTCATATTGCATACAACTTTGAAAATACTAGAAACAACCTAATCATAATCTCCTTAATAAATCTGTTATAATTTTATACATTCTCTTTTAGTCAATCTTTTACATAGATGTTACTTGTTTAATAATCCAAAGTAAAGATATAATAATAATAAAAAGAACTAACATTTAACTAGCACTATACAATGAACCAAATACTGTTCTAAGCATTTTACATGTATTAGCTCATTTAATTTTTATGATGATCCTGTGAGATATGTACTCTCACTATTTCCATTTTATTGACAAAGAAGCTAAGGCACACGGACACGGGCATGCATGCTTGTAATCCCAGTACTTGGGAGGCTGAGATAGAAGGATCACAGGTTCGAGGCCAACCTCAGCAACTTAATGAGACCCTATTTCAAAATAAAAAAATAAAATAGGGCTGGGTATGTAGCTCAGATAGAATACCTCTGGATTCAATAACCACTTGCACCAAAAATAAAAATAAAAAATGAAAAAGGAAGTAACTAAGGTACAAATAAAGTAAGTGAATTTTAAACCATATAGCTAAGTAAATTCTAAAGCCATAATTTGAACTCATGATATCTGGCACCAAAGTTCATGCTATCTTTGATGGAGCAGATTAAATTACTTAGTATATGGGAAGCACTTAGAATAGTGTCTGTCAGATAGTATAAATAAATGCTAGATATCACCATTGCCATTCATTATAAAAAGTATAACAGTTTTGTATCTTTCAATTTAATTAGGCCACAGGTTTTTACAAAATTAGGTCATAAATAATTTTTCATCCTACTATGTAATTTTCTTATAGCAGCACAATGTTTCATAGAATGGCTCTGCGATAATTAATTAGTTCTTACTGTTGACTATATTTCTTTTAATTGTTCCTTAGCATTATCTTTATATATTAAGCTTTCCCCCCTTATTTTAGGTCACTTTTTAATAATAGAGTGCCAGAAATAATAATTATGCCTTAAAGGGTTTGAGCATTTTATGGCTCCTTATGCACAACAGAAAAGCTTTGTAAAGGCATTCTACTGTTAGCAATGTTTCAGGGTGTTTGGCCAATAATTCAACATTTGCAATTTTATAAAATATATTTACTTTAAAACTAGTTTGTCCAAAGGACGTATACAAAATAATTCCCATTGCTTTTCAATATGAAAGACTTTCAAATATTTATTTTTTTCAAACACATGCCTGATCTACTTCTACCACTATACAACCTCTTTGTTCTTTTTCAGACGTTTTTTTCCTCCATGCTAAATATCCCCAACTCACCCTTGAATATCTCTTTTCTGACAAAATTGCCAGGCTCATAACCATCTGAGTCACATTCTCCTAAATACATTCCACTGTGCCTATGTCCCTCTTATTTTCGAGAATCCAGACATGGCCTGACTAGCACAGGGCACAGAGATGCTATCACTTTGCTTGACCAGGGCATCTATTTCTAGCAATGCAGCCTAAGGTCACATTAGCATTTTTGGCAATAAATTACTCTGTTAGCTCATATTTATGCACTATCAACTAAATCCCCCATGACTTTCACATGAACTCCCATTAAGTAAGGTTTCCCACATCCTGTACTAATAGAGACAATAGTATGCAGTTAAGTGAAGTTATTTACATAGGCTCATATTAAACTCCATATTTATTATTCTAGAACATTGATATACATCTAAATTCATCTATATATATACTCGTATATAAATAAATGTACTTGTTAAGTACTTTGATGCTTTTCGCATATTCACTTAAGTTATTAATAATGATATAGTTTAAGACAATTTAGAAATGCAGTCTTATGGTATACAATTAGAGTCCTTTGGTTAGAGTCCAAGAAATCAAAGTCATTGGATGTGGCTCTTTAGCCAGCAATGAATCAACAACTGTGGATTCTCTCAAGAACCTTAACATGCAACCATATTCATCAGTCTTATTCCTGAAGATGTCATGGGAAACAGTTATATGACTTGCTAGAACTAAAATGATCATGATTATTTTTTCATTAATTACTATTAGAGTCATTTTATAATTCTGTCTAAAAAGACAACAAGTGATTTTTAACCTTATTTTCTAAGTGCTTCTAAACTATCACATACTAACATTAAAGCTTATGATGATCCCATGTTTATATTTCCTGACTTCTCTATGAAATTACCAGTTTCTCATGAGAAAAAGTCATTTATACTTCTGTGTGCTTTGTACACTAACATTGTAGCAGACATAGCCAACAATTATTATTTCAACACCTAAACAGAAAAATAATAAAATGATAGATAAAATAAGACAAAATCTATCAGTTATCTCCCATATATATATATATATATATATATATATATACATATATACATATATTTAATTTAAAATCATTCTGTAAATTAGGATGGCACTCTTTATTTTAGGTATCATTAAATTATTAACAGGATGATTATCTAATTATACCTGTGGAAACTATTATCAATTGTCTTAGAATTAGTCCTAAAATAAGGTGTTTATCATTGTTCAGAAATGTTCTTTGCTTTACTTAACTTCCAGGGTGCTTATTGGCTCTCCTTTAGTTGGCCAGCCCAAAACCAGAACTGGAGATGTGTATAAGTGTCCTGTTGGGAGAGATGGATCATTACCTTGCATAAAGTTGGATCTACCAGGTAGGTAAAATCAAAAAGTTAAAGCCTCGTTCTACATCATGCCCAGAATTCTTACTTGAAAACTGTTTTCAAGTGACTCAAGAAAATATTAGAAGTAATCTATAATCATTCTTTAGTTATCATCCAAATTCACCTAGAATGATTCCCTTTGCCCTTAATTTGCTTTAGTAAGCCATCATGAAACACCCATAGATTTAGAATATTTTACTAGTTTTGTAACTTCTACCTCTGCACTTTATTCAGAATCCTTTGTAAACCTGTAGTAGGATGAAAGAACTTTTCTAAATGAAAAAGTTCCTTACACTCCTTTCATAAAACTTAACTTAGAGCCGGGCGTGGTGGCGCACGCTTGTAATCCCAGTACTTGGGAGGCAGAGACTGGAGGATCCAGGTTCGCGGCCAGCCTCAGCTACTTAGTGAGGCCCTCCGCAACTTTGTGAGACCCAGTTTTAAAATAAAGGATAAAAAATAGGGCTGGGGGTATAGCTCCGAGGTAGAACACCCCTGGCTTCAATCCCCGGTACCGCAAAAAAAAAAAACCTTAACTTAGTGTCTGATTCTTAAAAGGAAATAAAATAAAATAAATTGCAATAAATAAATTTAATTTTCTTAAAAAAGAATGTCATGAGATAAATTTATATTGAATAAATATATTTAGTAGAAATATCATTGCAGTTGGAACATGACAAGAAAATTCTTTCTAGAATTATCCAGGTATGAGAACCCTATTCCTATTAGTGTTCTATACCATGTTAAATGCCTTGGGAATAATTTATAGTCCCACAGGTGTTTTGCAGATATTGTATCTTTCAGTTCTCTCTTTTGAAAATTTCCTGTTTGTTCATTATGAACATTTTTCCTGTACATTCATAAACATAGTTGCAATAAGCTGTTTTAATACCCTTGCCTGATAATTCCAACCTCTGGAATATCTCAACATCCCTTTCCACTTACTACCTTTCCCTGAGGTT
>PVJS01026076.1:0-27300 GCA_004027185.1 Glis glis | reverse complement strand
GGGCTGAAATTCTTTTCCATCACATAAGCCAAGGACCCTACCAATCCCAAGTTGAGGAATCAACCCTTCTTCCATGACCTTTCTAGTATATATGATGTATCATCTACCCATCCATCTATCATTTATCATTTCTGTTCTGTATCTGTGTGTGTGTATATATATATATATATATATATATATATATTTTTTTTTTTTTTTTGCTGTTTCTCTTCTCTAACCTGTCCTTACAACATTCTTTTTTCTTTTTTCTTTGCGTACCAGGGACTGAACCCATGGGCACTCTACCTCCAAGCTACAACCCCAGCCCTATTTTTTACACTTTATTTTGAAACCGGGTCTCACTAAGTTGTGGAGGGCCTCACTAAGTAGCTGAGGCTGGCCACGAATCCTCCAAAGTGTTCCATTAAGGTGGTTAGTTGGTAAAAGAATAAAATGGGCACATCCTCTGGATTGAGCTTATGCCAACTCATTAATGAATAGAAACAGCTGTAGGAAATTATAGCTTCAAATAGTAATTGAGCCTGCCCTCTTCATCATCATTAATGTATCGCTTGGGAATTTATATTTAGTAAACATCAACTTCTAGACTTTAAAATTGATAGAAGCTTTTCATGTTACATAGCCTAAGTGTTCTTTATGTGTCAGTAGTAGTTCTCAAACATGGATGCACATTGGGATCTCCTGAGGACCTTTAAAAGGCTTTTGGGGGGGTTGGCCTTTGGGATTGATCCCTGGAGGGGGGGTTACACCTCTTTTTATAAACTTTTATTGGTGTATTATAGTCTCACATTATAATGTAGTTCATAGAGATAGTGACATGTTGGAAGCCTTCTTAGTTATCAGCTCTGAGGTCATCTTGGTCCAGCTTGGGAGGGGCACATATTGCCCACCCAAGTGAAAATATGTTTACACACAAACAAGTTTCCAAGGACCAAATGGACCCATAAGCAGGGACCCTGATGATAAGCAGGGACCCTGACAACTTCCTTATTTCCAAGAATGTTTACCCTGATTCATCCGTGACCACCTTGTTGTTTTCCCCTGACTCATGCCATAACTGCTTTGCTGTCTCCTGTGATTAATTGTTTTTACAGTGTTTTGGTTAAAACCCTCAATAAAAGAAATACACTGGTGGAAGGAGAGCAAGATATCTCTGTCTCCTCCCCAGCTGTCCTATACCCCTAATAATAATTCTGACTCCATGTCATTCATGTGAAAGACTTCTAATCTCATCAATCCATCAACAGCAACATCCATCCGCAACAGTGACATACATGCACAGAGCACTTGGTGAGCTTTCTCCCGACTACCTCCCCAATCCCCACAATCCCCCTTACATTGGTATTCCCACATATGTACATAATGTCAATGCGGGGGGGGGGATTCTACCTCTGAGCTATACCCCCAGCCCTTTTTATTTTGAAACAGGGTCTCACTAAGTTGCTGAAGGTCTTGCTCAATTGCTGAGGCTGGCCTTGAACCTGCAATCCTCCTGCCTCAGCCTCCCCGGTACTGTACTTACAGGTGGTACCACCATGGTAGGCTGTCTCTTAGGAACTTTATAAAATACTGATGTCTGTAAACACTTTAGGTATTCTCATTAAATTGGTACAGGGTATTGTCTGCTCATAAGATTTTTTTAAAACTTAAGCTCCCAGGTGATAAAAATGTAAGCCAAGTTGAGAATTCCTATTAGAGATCCAGAAAATGAAATCTACACAAGGTCAAACGCAAATTTAAACAGAGCTGGGTTTAAATTTGGCTTGATATTTAAATCTGAGTTCTATGGTTTACTGTTACTTTGGGTAAATTTCTTAACAGTTCTCTAAGTCAGTATACATACACACTACTTATACTCTAGGTTTGAAATTGGGCAGTGGTGAGATCTGGCCTGGTAGAGACCAAGGATATATGTGCATGTACAAGGGAGTCCCGCTGCTTTTTAAAGACATCCCTCCTAGCTACTTTAAAATAATTGATATTTACTTTCAATTAAAATGATAAAACAGGATTCTCTTTTTTTTTTTGCAGTACTGGGGATGGAACCCAAGGGCATTCTACCTCCGAGCTATACACCCGGCCCTATTTTTTTATACTTTACTTTGAAACTGGGTCTCACGAAGTTGCGGAGGGCCTCACTAAGTAGCTGAGGCTGGCTGCGAACCCGGATCCTCCGGTCTCCGCCTCCCAAGTACTAGGATTACAAGCATGTGCCACCATGCCCGGCTCAAGGATTCTTTTACCCAGAGAATAGAATAAAAGATACTAGAGAACAGATGCTTTCAATATGTTGAAAAGTCCTGTGTAATGAATTACACTGTGGAATGAATTATTATAAAGTCAGTGGCTTAAAAGGGAGTCCTGTTGTTAAAGAATTTTTTTTTTTTTGTACTGGAGGCTGAACTCAGGGTTCTTCGACATTTGAGCTACACCGTCAGTCCTCAGTTCTATTTTATTAATTTTGAAACAGGTTCTCTCTATGTTGCTGAGGCTGGCCTTGAACCTGTGATCCTCCTGTCTCAGTTTCCCAAGTCTTGGGATTACAGATGTGTGCCCCACGCCTGGCTATTAGTTGAGTTTTATAGGCCAGAGGTCTCACATGGAATTGCTGGGTTCTCTGCTCAAGGCATTACAAGTCTGAACTCAAGATGTAGGTCAAATGGGGTTCCCATCTGAAAGCTCAAGAAAAGCCTCTTTTGAGCTCAGCCTTACCACTGGCAAAACTCAGTTCCTTTTGGCTCTAGGACTGAGAGTCCCATTTTTCTGGCTGGCTGTCAGGTGAGTGCTTCTGGGTCACTTGTATTCCTTGCTCTTAAACCCTCCACCTCTAAGCCAGCAATTTTGTGCTTGTCAAATCTTTCTTGTGCTTTGCACTTTTGAGTCTCTCCTTGGTCATTTGCCATAGAAATGCTCTACTCTTCATGTGCTCATGTGACTTGGTCAGGTCCATCAAATAAACCTTATCTTAAGGTTGACTGGCTTGGAATCTTTTTTTCTTTTTTTCAGTATTGGGGATTGAACCCAGGGGCATTCTACCTCTGAGCTACACCCCCAGCACTATTTTTTTTTTATTTTGAAACAGGGTCTCACTAAGTTGCAGAGGGCCTCACTAAGTAGCTGAGGCTGGCCGCAAACCCGGATCCTCCTGTTTCAGCCTCCCAAGTACTGGGATGGAATCTTGATTACATCTGCAAATATCAAGTCTTGATATAACCATATCAAGACTAGGGTTAGATTGAATAATTTAGAGGCCAGGGGTCTCAGGGCCATCTTAAAATTCTGCCTCCTGCACTCTACTCAATATCTATAGCGTGGCAGCCATACTGGAGGCGGGATTTGGTTGTTGGGGAGGGGTTCTTGGGGCATGGCTGGGGACATTGTTTTTGGGCTGGTGGCTGCAGCTTTCTGCTCTTCTTTCTTCCCTGCTGCCAGGAGCTGATAATAAATTTCCAAATCAGTAAGCAAATAAATCTTCCTTTCTTTAAATTGTGTGTGTGTGTGTGGGGGGGGTTTGGACTGTGTGGTGAGAGTGGTGACTAAAACTTGTCCCCATGAGCGACCCTCTATGTGCTTCTGCATGACACCCTTCTTTTGCTTAGTTCTCTATAAGTAAAAAAGAGTTATGCCTTTTCATCTGAGTATCTTTGTGTTGTGTCCTATCCTCTTCAGAGCCTACGATCATACACAAGGTCATATAATTATTATAGCATTTCTTATACATAGATACGCATTGGAAAAATCCAGAGATCTTTGAAAATAACCAATGCTTGTGTTCCATCTTAGAGATTGCTATTTAGTTGGATGAGAACTGGAAAATGAAAAGGTCACCAGAAGTTTCTTTTGTGAAACCAAGGTGGAGTCCCTGCTCTCAATCTGGATGTTGTGAGTATGAAATTTAGGAGCTAGCAGACTTTTCTAGAAAGTCCAGTATTTCCTCTACCCCTTAGATTTTTTTATACTTGATCAAGTATCTGTGATTTGGCTCCATCCATGTGTAAAAGCTAGCAATGAAAAAAACTCCATACACAAAGATATTGGGAAAGTACTAGAAATAGTGTGGCAAAAGATCTTAAATTAGAAGTCCTCTATATCAGTAGCAATTATAGCTAATATTTATTGATCATCAGGTACTTTAAGGGCTATATCTATTTTAGCGCATTTTACCTTCACAGTAAAGCTTTGCAGGAGTTACTATTATCCCCATCTCACAAATAATGAAAGTGAGGCACAACTATTAAAATGCAGTCAGGATTGGAGAATCAAATGACAGTGTGTTTGACTTTAAAGTCAGCACTCTTAGCTAATTAACTGTACCTATTGATATCTGAAAAATATAATGTACCATTAGCAAACTAAGCATTTATTTTACCATCATCACCTACTGAAGAACTCAACATTCACACAACATAGAACCTTGTGCACACTCACACTAAGGTTTGCACATATATGCATAAACAGATCCTGTAATAAGAAGAACTTATTAACTAGATTAATAATACAAGTTAAATGATTTCTCCTGTAGGCTGAGTTTAACGTGGTTAACTTATCGTAAAAGGATCATAAAAGGATTTAATGTGATGGGACAAATGGGCTAGGAGTAGGACACTTCAGTCAGAGACCTCTCCCACCCTGCTTCCATACCAGGGGCCGGCTCCCGGACCTTGGGTTAGCTACAGTTCCTCTTTGCATCTAGTGTCCTAAGTTGTACACTGTGGCATAGCATTGAATGATCTTTAAGACACTACTACTTAAAAAAGGAATAATTTTATTCTTATTATTTGAAACAATTATGGCTCATTTCCTTTTCTTTCACATTTATTTAACTTGTTGGTCTTTAATTATTTGTTTTATTTTTAAACGTTGATTTTCTATTAGAAAATAGCTCAATAATAGTAAAATAATGGTGACGATAATAGTGCAGGTTTATGAAGCACTGAATTCTAGATATGAATTATGAATTATATACATCAGCTCACTTAAGACTTATAATGGACCAAAGAAATAGGGGCTATTATTGCCCCCATTTAAAAAATACTGAGGCTTTGCCTTCGTAGAAATGTAAGTATCCCGCCCAGGGTCATGTAGCAATTGTAAGCAGAGGACTGAAGGGTCCAGCTCCTGATTTGTTCTTTAAACTAGTAAGCTCTACCTTTCACCATTTTTAGGTTCTATGAATGGAAGATTTACATGCTTACTAGTGGAATCTACTTAATGACACATATATAATTTGTGGACCCCCCTAAATAATAAATCTACTGTCTACATTTCAGTGGCATTTGATTTAACAAAAGTCTTCCTTTCTACCACCCTCCCTCAACATACAGACACACACACACACACAAACACACACATACACACACACACACCACACACACACATGCACACACAAACACACACACACCACACACACACACACATGCACACACGATATCTCAAAACCTATCCCTTATTTTATTTACAGCCTGTATGACAGATAATCTCTGAGATATTTCTCTATGAGAAAAATATAAATGTCATATTTATAGAAAAAATAGTAACATCTGTTTTTATGTTCAAGATATTATAACTCCTCACTTTTCTCTGCCTCCTGGGAATTTAATTAAAATAATAAAATAGAGCAATCCTGGTTTGTCATGTAATGATGAGAGCAAAATACAAGGCACGAGGTTAATCCCTTCTGTCTACAATGCTGCATTATGTCCACATTCATCTGAAAATTAATGACACCGGTCATATCAATAAAGGGCAATGAGCTCACCGCAGAATCTCTGGGACTGGCTGACTGTACAGCAGTGTTCCAAGTCTCAGCTGAAAAGATCTAGAAAATACACGGCAGCACAGGAAGCTGTTTTCACCATAGCCATTGGTTACCATGGTTTCTGGGTCTGAAGGTAGAACTGTTGCAGGGTGAGAGGCTTCGGAGCCTAAACCCTTACTCCCAAGGCAGGATGCTGAATGGGAGCGATAATGTAGATGATTCTCACAATGTGAAGAAAAGGCGATTTTTTTTTTACCTCCCCTCCAGGGATCATCTGGATAATAACTTGAAATCATCTTCCATTGTCAGAATGATCTACTTCTTGCCCCTCATGGAGCATAAGGATAAGCAGGAGGTAGACAGCGCTGTGTGTGTGTGTGTGGGGGGGGGTTACGGGGGAGGGTTGTACTAGGGATAAGACTCAGGGGGAATCTACCTCTGAACTACACCCCCAGTCCTTCATTTTTAAATTTTGAAACAGGGTCTTGCTCAATTGCTGAGGCTCTAAGTTGCTGAGGTTGTCCTTGAATCTGCGATCCTCCTGTCTCAGCCTTCAAAGTACTGGGATTACAAATGTGTACCACCATGCCTGGCTTGACAGCCTTGTGCTTTTATCTGAAAAACATCCCTGGCAGCAATTTTTGAGAACTTTTGTGCTTCTAATAAAAGGTATAGGACTGTACACACTATTTATTACATGCTAATTATATTACATAATATATCTTTGTCTTTTAGAGATATGTATAAGGAAAAATGTAAAAACACTGTAAGTCGTCTCCAACTCAACAATATGTCACTTTCCAAGTTTATGTATAAATGAGTTGTTTAGGGACCCTTAGAGCATTTTTCTATAGAAAATAACAGTTGGGATGATTTATTTTTCACTTTCACTCTGTGAAAACATATTTATCCCTAAATGGTCTCGAAGTGTGTTGTAATATTATGGTTCCTAGAATCAGTAGGCTTTTGTTGTGGTTATAACCATAGAAGAAAGCAGAAACACTGGGGTGGGTCTGTGGAAAATTCTAAACAGTGCATACTTCCCTCTGCCTCCTCCTCATTCAACTGGGACCCTGGGTTCTGCTTAGGACCATGTGCTGTCCTGAGCCTCCATCCAGGGTACCACACCCAAGTGAGCCCTAAGCCTCACAAACATCCATTCCCTAATTTACCTGTGTAATGTTCTGTGATTCTCCTTGCTTATCAATCCAAAGCAAGCTAATATATATAATACCAAGAATCATC
Source organism: Glis glis (assembly GCA_004027185.1). Taxonomy (NCBI): domain Eukaryota; kingdom Metazoa; phylum Chordata; class Mammalia; order Rodentia; family Gliridae; genus Glis; species Glis glis. The sequence goes on along the minus strand of PVJS01026076.1, from coordinate 20,297 downwards.
CAGATCTCTTGCACATAAGGAATACACAGATTTCTTTTTTTAAAAATAAATCATCACCATGTTGACTTTATAATTATTCTCACAATACTACTTAAAAATGTATAGCCCTATTACAGGTGTACATTTCTTATATTTATTGCTTTTACCACAACTATAAATTAAGACAATAAAATATTTATAAATCAAATGCAAATAAAGCCAGAGAAGTCAAATAACATGAATGTTATATAATGAATTATCTTCAACTGAAACTAAATGATGCTGAGTTTTATAGTAGAAAGATGTAGTGGTCTATTTCATATTTCACTTGTTAGCTTGACTCTTAGTTTTTGAGTATAAGAGACCATTAATTGGGTCACATCATTAGTATTTTGTTTTATTTATTTATTTATTTATTTTTGCAGTACTGGGGATTGAACCCAGGGGCATTATCCCTCTGAGCTACACCCCCAGCCCTATTTTTTATTCTTTATTTTGAAACAGGGTCTCACTAAGTTGTGGAGGGCCTCACTAAGTAGCTGAGGCTTGCTGCAAATCCAGATCCTCCTGTCTCAGCCTCCCAAGTACTAGGATTACAAGCATGCACCACCACGCCAGGCTACATCATTATTATTATTATTGTTTTTCCTGAATCTATGGTGACTTGACTTCAGTATTTTTTAAATGGGGGGTAATTATAGTCTCTATTTATTTGGGCTATTATGAGGATTTAATGAGTTAATATACATAATTCATAAATATATGGACCATTTTTACTATCATTATTCTGAAGAACTAGTTTAACGGTGTATCTCAAAATATAACTGGAAAATATTTCTATCTCTTAATGGCAATCAGCTATTCTTATCTGATATAGAGTGATCTATAGAAATACAATTTGCAAGGTATATCGATCTTATAGGGAATGCGGAAAGGGCTATACGAGAAAAGTTCTTTTGAGTTTGGCAATTCTATACTACTATGTTTCATATAATGATTAAGTTCTCCCTTTGACTTTTTTCTACTTGACAGATTAAGAAAATCTGCTCAACTCTTTGGTAGATCCTCCTGTTTCACTGCCCAGTACTTACAAATATCTATGAGGCCATTTGTGATTTGTAAAACTCTTTAACTTAAAATTGAAATTTTCCTTAACTCCCTCTACCTTTCCATTTTTCTCTTTAGAGTTTTATCATCATTCTTATTCTGCTAAAATGTAAGCTGCACAAGGCCACTGGTCATTATCTATTTTGTTCAGTGACATTTTACAATAGAATAGTACCTGGAACATGTGGGTGTTCAATGACTAGTTGTCAGACAAATGAATATATGTGCTAGAATAAGTTAATTAACACTTTTAGAGGAATCCATTGCTAGAAGGAATTTTCATTTATTCAGCCATTTACCTATCTCTAAATCTAAGAATGGTGGCACTCACCTGTAATCCCAGCATTTGGGAGAATGAGACAGGAGGATCATAGGTTGAAGGGCAGCCTCAGCAACTTAGAGAGACCCTGTTTAAAAATTAAAAAAATAAAAAGGGCTGGGGATATAAATTGGAGGTAGTATGCCCCTGGGTTCAATCCCCAGTACATTTTTTCCTCTTTCTGAGTCTTATATTTGAGATCTTGTGACTCAGAATTAGGAATATGGATAGAAAGAAGACTGAAAAAACAAAGGAAGACGGGAGGAGAATGAAGACAAGGACTGAGTGCTGATTGAATGTGGTAGAGCTGCTTCCTGAGTGGCAGGAAGCACGGAGTAAGGGTGAGGTTTTGGGGCAGAGACATTCTGGAGAGTTAGAGAATTGGTGAGATGGGGAAAGATTGTTTTAAGAAGTGTCGGGCCAGGTGTGGTAGTGCACGCTTGTAATCCCAGTACATGGGAGGGTGAGACAGGAGGATTGCAGTTTCACAGCCAGCCTCAGCAACTTAGTGAAGCTCTGAGCAACTTATTGAGACCCTGTTTCCAAATAAAAAGTAAAATTGGGCTGGGGGTATATCTCAGAAGTAGAATGCCCCTGAGGTCCATTCCCAGTACCACACATACACCCCCCCCCAAAACAAAGTGTTGCCATGGGTAAAGAAATAGATCCCCTTCAAATTACGTTTACTTGTGCAAGCTATTAGAGGGAGTTTCTTTGAATTATAAATTATATCCAGATCCTTGAAGTGCCATGCCTTGTATTCAGAGAATATGGATATTTCTTGGGCTAAATCAATTATGGATATATATGTACATAATAGTGCATAATAGTATTGCATTTAGTTATAAATTATTGAAAGTCAGTATGAAGTAATAAGGTAGATATTTGAATAGCTGTCCAAACCTTAAAAAAATTAAGGTCTATAAAATATTAGGGAAAAAGCCACACTAATTTTAAAAACATATAGAACTTTAAGAATAGAATCATTGCTAAAAATGAAAGATGGGCCTTCAGTTTTACCAGTGAGAATTTTCAGAGGACACAGGGGCATTGTGTACATGCCTCACCAGCCCAGGAGAGCTCTCTACAGTCCTCAGTGGGGATCACAAGAGACCACCCCACTCTCCAGAGACCTAATGCTCAATTTTATTATGTTCTTATAGTAGGCTTTTCCAACAGAGTTCAGCTCCTAGGGCATGCTGAACACACTTCATGACTCCCATGAAGACTTAATTCTATGCAGCATACCAGTGCCAGACGGAAAACCTACACACTGAGCAAGTGAAGTATCTGTTCACTAAAGTACTTCTCTGACTGCTATCCATGGTTCAGTAAGTTCCTTAATCTAGACTTTGTTAAGTTAAATACAAGCATATTTGCTAGAATTAGTATTGCAAGTAAAACAGGCAATGGTAGAAGTAGATCTAGTAGGATGCATTATAATTTTAAGAATTCACCTTCATACAGGTTGTGACATGCCTTTCTGGGTGGCGGGCACGGAGGGTGGCATCACTGCATGAGCGTGACGTCACCACTGTGGAAGTGTTGCTAACCTCATTGCCTTTTCTGCCCATCGTTTCCTTTGGCACCATCACCATGCAGGTCCCTAGTTGCATTTTGCTTCTGTGATATGGTTTCAACTTGCTGCACCTCACATTTTCTTAGGGGCAAACTTGCTAATATCCAAGCACCACACACAAATTATTCAAGACCCTGGTAATACAAGGTAGTACAAGTACTGTCCCAAGATAAGTGGTCATTTAAAAATCTTAGAACACATTGGATGCACACTCATGATTTTTTTCACTAATGTGATTCTAATTTCATGGGGATACTAATGGAAAACCTCACACTCCACAGAAAAGAAGGCATTGTCCCTGCCTTTTTATCTTTATATTTCTACATTCAGCGTGTACTTTTATTTTTATGCTTGCATTTACTTTCATACAAAACAAGGGCCAACTACCATCCTAAAAGAGGTCTTGTAAACATAAAGTAAGCACCAAATACAGGCAGAAAATAAATGCTGTTCTAATGCATATAGCATAGGATCCTAAATACTTGGAAAAATAGAATTTGGAAATTTAAAAAAGTTCTGAGGAATTGTATGATCCAATCATTTATTTAGTAATAGAATTTTCTCTACTGAGAACACTATTCCTGATGGATGACTTCCTTGTCTCTGAGTGAATAATTCTTCTCCGTCTCCATCTCTGTCTCCGTCTCTGTCTCCATCTCTGTCTGCTTCTGGATTGAACCCAGGGGAATTTTGCCCCTGAGCTATACCTGTAGCTCTTTTTAATTTGAAACAGGGTCTGGCTAAGTTGCTGAGGCTGGCCTCAAATCTGCATTCCTTCTGTTTCAGTCCCAAGTACTGGGATTACAGGCACACGCCATCACGCCCAGCTTTGAGTGAATACTTCTAATGGATTAATCCTTCAAGAGGTAACTCATTCCACTTCTAAAGAGCCCCATTTGAAAAGACTTTCTTATATAAAACAAATCATTTCATTTTAATTTCTGGCAACTAGTTCCTGAAAATTCTTCTCAAAGAACTATTATTCATAATGTGAATTTCTTTATTATATGACCACCCTTGAAATATTTGAAGGCAACTTGTATTTGTAGGTAAAATAAATAAAATATAATGAAGTGAACAAAAGAGTTACCATGTATTAATGAGGTAGAAGGAAGCAAAGGAGTGATTCAGAACCAAAAGTAAAGACAGAAATGAGACTCAAAACAAGAATAAGGGCAGATGAACTGGAACCAAGGAATGAGTGGAGTCTTGAATTCACAGAATGACCCTGGGCCTTCAGGAGCAGAAGCTGTGCAGACCGCTGCAGAGCAACCTGGGATGTCTAAGGGAAAGCAAAATTAATCAGGTGGTTGGTGACTAGAGTAGGTGAGCTGCTGTTTTGCCAAGCAAAATAGATTTGGCCAAAAGAAGTGATGTTCTGTGTAGAGTAAACCAGGTAGGTGATCATTCAAGGAGACTATCCTGAAGCATTTCTTCTTCTTCTATTTTATTTATTTATTTATTTATTTATTTATTTTTGTACTGGGGATTGAACCCAGAGGCATTCTACCTCCAAGCGACACCTCCAGCCCAATTTTATTTCTTATTTGGAAACAGGGTCTCACTAGGTTCCTGAGAGCTTTGCAAAGTTGCTGAGGCTGGATTTGAAACCTGTGATCCTCCTGTCTCAGCCTCCCAAGTAACAGGATTAGAAGTGTGTGTCATCACGCCCAGTGGTCTTCTTCCTAAAGAATATACATGGGGTGCCAGGTGTGGTGGCGCACGCTTGTAATCCCAGTACTTTGGGAGGCGGAGACCGGAGGATCAGGGTTCGCGGCCAGCCTCAGCTCTCTCTCTCTTTCTTTCTCTCCCTGTCTCTCTCGCTCTACCTAGTGAGGCCCTCTGCAACTTCGTGAGCCCTGGTTTCAAAATAAAGCATAAAAAAATAGGGCCGGGGCTGTAGCGCGGAGGTAGAACGCCCCTGGGTTTAATCCCCGGTACCGCAAAAAAAAAAAAAAAAGAATATACATGGGGTAAGAAAGTGTCCTCGTATGTAAATGGTACACTGTATTAGGACTGCACAGTCCTATATTGATATTCATAGTTGTCACATATATATACACACACATACATGTATATATTTGACAATATATATTTATAAATATATAAATGGCAAATATATATGTTTATAAATATATGAACAGAATACACACACATATACACATATTAGAATCATGACTGAGCTAGGCAGGCAACGAGACAGATCCCACCACTCTGCATGTGTGATGTTTTCCTTCCTAAGATCACTTCTGAAGTACATCTTCTCTGTTTCCCTTGATTTGACATCTGGCAGCTCTATACAATTTGAGTCTTCTCAATCCCTAGCAACTGGGCTAAGGACTGGAGGAGATTGAGGATTTTTTTTTTCTAGTATAAAGGAGACCAGAGATCTCTGGAGGACCTGGGGCTACTTCCTTTAGGGTGTAGTTAGCTATAGTTGGTCTATGGGTTTCTGGTAGAGTGAATAATAGCTCCTCAGAGATGTCCACATCCTAATCCCTAGAATCTATATATCCTACTCTACATAGCAAACAGGACATTTCAAGTATGATTAAAAATCTTGTGATGAGGAGATTATGCTGGATAATCCAGTGGATCCTGAAAGTAATCACAGGGGCCCTCAAAAGAGAGATGCAAGAGATCAAAGTTAAAAATAGGAGGTGTGAGGATGGAAACAGGAGATCCAGTAGTGTCTGTATGAGAGAAAGAAAACAAGCAGACTTTAGGAACTGGAGGAGGTAAGGAATAGACACCGCCCTGCCCTGGGGCCTCTGGAACAGACCCTTCAGACACACTGATCTCATCCCTGTAAGACTCATTTTAGATTCCTGACCCCCAGAACTGTAAGAGGATAAATGTGTACTGCTTTGAGCCATGCGGTTTGTGGTAATTTGTTACAAAAACAATAAGAAACTAACATAGTGTTTGGTATATTTTCCATTAATTTAATTTCTTCCAATAAATCCAGGATAAGAACATTTATTTCTTCATCAGACATCCCCAGAGTGCTAAGAGAGGAAGGGGGTTGAGGAAGTAATGCTCAACCAAGCAATACTACACAAAACTAAATTGTTTCAATCAAGGTCTGTTAGTTGCAAGGATCAGAAACACAATTCAGGTAGATTTAAGTAGAAAATGAATTTACTGAGAGGATATTGGGGGCATTGTAGAAATCGCAGTGTTTGAAAAACACCTAAGAACGATGGAGTAAATAAGTACAAACCAAGACCAGGCTAAATGCACATCCTAAAAAAGTCCTTGGAAGACAGTACTGCTGCCACAATGGCTCACATGGCAGTCCCTCAAGCAAAAGTCATCAAGCACCAGCCTATTTGGTTGACCCTGATTTCTCTGGAAACCTAGCGACTTTGCTAATGTTGCCCTCCCCTGCCACCAGAACGGGATTTTCATGGATGCTGCATCCTTGAATCATTGACTTCTGCTCGTCATTTGAGCTGAATGAATTTGGCTGGTCAGGATCACATGTGGCACACCTTAGCTGCAAAGGAAGCTGGGAAAATAGACAGGTTCCTCTCTACATCCTCTGTGTTTGCTCTCTACATCCTCTGTGTAGACCCGAGCAGTCTGTCCCAGAGCTGAAATCACTAGACTATACTGACTCTTAAGATACAGACCTGCCTCTTCAACACAAACAATCAATCAGTCAATCAAACAAACAAACAAACAAAAAAAAAACAAACAAACAGAGCAACAGCAATCTTTGACTGTTTTTCAATTTAAGAAGCCAGGCATACTTATTTTGTGAATAGCAAACGATATAGATGTTTATTTGGGTAGAAAATAAGAGTGCTCTTCTTCTCTTCCCCTATATGTTTCATTTCACCCAGATTGACATTGTTTTTTTTTCTGTGCTGCAGGTTGAACCCATATTTATATTGAACACTTCAACATATTGCCTTGTGCTAAGCAAATGCTCTATCACTGAGCTTCACCCTCAGCCTGATGTGGTACAAATTCTTATGGTCTTCAAGTTGAGTGTTAGGCTGGCTCTATATTCATGCGACTATAACTATATAAAATCTCATGAAAATGAAATGTAGGGACCTAAAAATAAAAGGGGGAAGAAACTTGATGTTTTTGATGTGGAAAAGTTCTGTTGGGCTTTTTTTGAGGGTGTCCTGGGTATTGACATAGGGGTGCTATACTATTGAGCTCTATCCCCCAGCCCTTATTTTTAAAAAAAATTTTTTTTTGCAGTACCGGGGATTGAACCCAGGGTCATTCTACCTCCGAGCTGCACCTCCAGCCCTAGTTTTTATTCTTTATTTTGAAACAGGGTCTCACTAAGTTGCGGAGGCCTTACTAAGTAGCTGAGGCTGGCCGCGAACCCGGATCCTCCAGTCTCATCCTCCCAAGTACTGGGATTACAAGTGTGCGCCACCACGCCCGGCTATTTTTTTTTTTATTTTAACACAGTTGCTGAGGCTGGCCTCGAACCTGTAATCCTCTTGTCTCAGCCTCCCAAGTACTGGAATTACAGGCATGCACCACCATGCCCAGCTTTGTTGGCTTTTATTTTATCCATTTTCTTCCTGAACCTCATCTTCATGATTGGGTTTTGGATAGTCTTTATGTAAAATTCAAGCTCATACAATAAACTAATTGACAACAATACAGTGAAATCAAATTATACTTGTATAGTCTTTTTTTCTTTTGGCTTCAAGATGGATGAGTAAATTTGGTGACTGGAGCCTAATGAATTAAGCAAGAATCAAGGGCTATATCATCTAGGAACATTTGTATTATTGTGGAGCATGTGGAGATATGTATGTCTCCAAACTGTTTCAATCAATGGTCCTTTCCAACTGATTTTTTCACTGTACTTCTTGAGATCCTGGCTTGTAGATATTAACCATTGAATTACATCAAAGGATAGAATGCCTTTCAATTTTGAAAAATTACATCTCATCTTATTTATTTTGGCAACCCCCAAGTAGTATGTAGTTTCATTAAAGTAGAGGTCTTGGGTTGTTTTGATCATTCTCACATCCCCAACACCTAGGAAAGTCCCGAACACATAGTTAAGTGTTGAATAAATATTTGTCAAATGGAAAGATAAATATAAGAGTCTGCTCAATGGGTCTGTTCCATCAATAAACAAACACTGCATACTGTAGGATTTGAGACACTTGTAAAAAATACTTAGGAATTTCACTTGATACTAAATTATAGAAATTGATAGTGGAATATGATTGCCTAAAAACAATTACCATCTTAATCTACACTTATATGTTTAAAGTCATAGTAAAAGGAGATGGGATAAAACATTAATACTTCATTCAGTTACCTTTAAAAGACATATAAATAACCTGGGAGTGGGTAATAAATAGATTTTGTTGTGGAATAGTATGAGGAAATTGGAAATAAAAATGAAAGTAATGCAGACTCTGGGAAGACAAGACAGTTGTCTTCACATACATGCAATGACTCCTGTTTGAAAAATGTTGTAAAGCAACTTTTGCAGGACTCCAAAGGGTGAAACTACCAATAGCTGCAGTAATCACAAGACAAGAGTTTTACTGAATGTAAGTATGACGTTTCACACTATCATAGATGGAAGGACCTGCCTGATGCTTTGACTATCTCCAGCCCTGCCTTCACAGATCCTGTAGGGTTTTCATTAATTTCCAGGAGAGGTCTATAAAGATGCACAATATCCAGTATCCAGCATCCTTTAGCTTTTAGTTTCTCCTTTCTTATCCTCTTGTATTCAATTCATATACCTTCCAGGGAGTTTGGGGATGACCTATTGTCCAGAGACCTTAATTCCTCAAAAGTCAGAATGCAATACATATGGCGGCACAAGATTGTACAGTGTATGATGTGCACAATGGTATATAGTTACTCTTCTGAAAGGATCAACCTGAGTTGTGTCTTATGAGAATTGAGGGTTTCACATATACCAGGACATTGCCTAAATGGAAGAAAATCCTCATGAATACTTGTGATCACCTAAGCACACATACCCAGCCACTCTATCTTTGGGCGCTGCCTGAAATAAACACGCCTCTGGTTCTGGATTACATGCTGTTTATATTTTCTCATCTGAATTCTATTTTGTATTTTCTATTCTCAATCCCAATTTTTATTCTTTTTTCCTCCCACATATTTTTATTATGCATTGTTAAACTATAGCTAAATTGTTGACAAGTCTCCTACAACCTTGATTTCCTTACTGACAATTCCTCAACCTCCTGTTTCCCTGTGAAAGCTAACTCTTGGAGAGGATGTCAAGGCCCCTGCATCCTTCTCAGACTAGGGCTACAAAATCTTACTCCCAAATGTTAAGGTAATGGGATGAGATTAGTGGGTTCTCATCACACACTACAACATCAGGCCCATTAATCATTCACCCTCATCTGGGGCTTATGGAATCCTCTGTGCTCTTTTGTTGTTGTTGTTATTGTTGTCTATAGATGTTGTCGTCCTTCTTTCTCTTTCATCCTCTGCTCAGTTCCACTCTAGGATTCAGGGTGATGTCAATATCGTGGGTAAATAGCTGGCATTCTGGCTGTCCCATCCTTCGGGTGCCTCATCTCTAATCACATCTTCAACTTCTCAGTCACCTATTTCCATGGCTGTATTCTGGACTGGATCATTTTTCAGAACTGTTCCACTATCTCACCCAACTTGTAATCTTTCCATTCACCTCACTCAGTATACTGGCCAGGGTTCTCTGTTGTGAATAAAATAATATCATTTGGATGTTTACATAGAAAACCAGTTTATTGAAGTATCTCAGATTTCCAAGGAGGCCAGACACCATGTCTAAATGCCAGAATCCGGTAATGTTCAACCCTATGGGGGGCTGCTTTGGTAAAAACATCCTTGTTGCCTCTACTCAGCACTACCATTTTTGCTGATATCAGTAATACCATTGGCTTCAGTGGATGCTCAAAGTTCCCCACCAGTTCCCCTGAGGAGTCAGTGTCTTTACTAATACAGTTGCTAAAAAGAAAATGCCTCTTGTCCACTTCGTCACATTCCTCACTCCCCAAAATCGATGTTCTGAGAGGATACACCTATTCTTGTTCATATGACTACGCTCTAGTAGAGAATATTTCCAGGAAAGTTTCTTGTTTCCTAACATGAGCAAGCAAGATTCATCAGACAGAAAGTACTGAAATATTATATGGGTATTCAAAAAGTTCCTAGCAGCGAGAACATATTATAAATAACCACTATATTAATTACTTCCTTCTTCATTGTTTCCTTATTTTATGTTTTATGTATTCCTGCCCTTTTGTTGGTAGCTTAGATTTCAGAGTGCGCTGTTCCACTGTCTTATGTGTATATTGAGCTCTCTTGTCCCATTATTTTCTTATATAGATAAGCCCCAATACTGAGCAAATACAATGATTTAATTTTCTTTATGTCTACATAAGAGTTGTGTTGGAAATGAGCACACAATCAAACAGAGAATTGTGACTCTAAATTAATGGTCCTGAGAGACCATACTAACCAGGTCCTCAAAGTAGTCTAAGAATACTTCTGTGTGACATTTTAAATGTTCTATTCTTTTATCAAATCTCTCATTCTACCTTTCCACTGAACCCCTTTTATATTTTGAGCAAATTATCTTGTCTTTTACTTCAAAAAATTTGTCTGCCAATAGAACATTTTCAAAATATTGACCATGAAGCCATAAACCTAGGTATATCAACACCAATTTTTTTAACCACCTGAAATAATGAAAGAAAGAACTCTTTGAAATCTCTCTTCTTCTATCAGAGTCACTACTTTTAATTGTTTTTGTATTCTGTCTTCATCTCTACTGTCTCCTTCCATCAAGGTTTAAATCTGCTCGTATTGCTTCATATTAAGACAGTACAACTCAAACAAGGAACTATAGGGCAAATCTCGTCCATTCTGTGCCAGACCTATTACCACTTTCCCCCTCCAAAAGAAAACTTCTTGATTTCTGCCTCAACTATTCTACCCAAGCTTCTTTATGAGGTCACTGATCATCTATTTCTCTCTCTCTTTCCTTGTCCTCCCCACTCCTTCTCCTTCTCTTCTTCTTTATCCTCCTCTTCCCCCTCCTTTGTCTTATTTTTGTAAAGTCAAAGTAGAGTTTTTTGACCTTCTCACTTGACTTCTGTAGGTTCTTCAGGATATAACCTCTGCCTACAGCTCATTCACATTACCTAGATCCGTGGCAAATAGTAGTATTATGCTGGGTTTGTTCTTGTGAAAATTTCATATGGTGAATCGATGATCAAGACTCAGGCATATTTGAATTTAAATATGCGTTAGAAATTCTGGTAAGATTTTCCTCTGAGTCTTTTCTGTCACAGTCAGGAGAGTCTGATTGCTTAGAACAGAGGTCCATTAAAAGTAAACTAAAAATGGGAAACCATTGGGAAGCTTAGAGTTGCCTGTGAGACTCACCAGCTGGAGGTGCAGGTGGGCATCCGGAGGACCTGGAGCTGGGAGCGGGACAGCTGGTCTCCCTGATCCACCTCCCGGGGCCACCGGTCTCTCTTGGCTGCTTCACAAGCAGGTCAGCTTCAGCTCCATTATTGCTCCTTGACTGCATTCTTTGGCTTCTTGGTCCACGTGGCCAGGTGAGTCTGGTTTTATACTCTCTTCAACACAGCACCAGAAGTATTTGTCAGAGACTTCTTGGTCACTGAGGAAGCAAGCATTTTTTTTTTTTTTGGCTTAGTCTTAGTTAAGAATCGTTTCCAATTACCTGAGCCTTGAAATCAGTGATTTATTTGTATTTTTCTTTTCATAGAGACATCTTACTGACGTGGGTCCCCTTTTTCTTCCTGCTCTAAGATTCTCATACCATATTTTGGCTGATGAATGCATTCAAGTGTTTTTTCAATCTGGAATAAGCTACCTTATCTCTTTTCCAGTCTCGTCATGCTTTCTGCCTTCCATTTCTCTAAAACACCTTCCTCTTTACTCTTCACATATTTTTTCCTCTTATTTTAAAACAACTTTCAAAAGTTTTTCCTTAAATTCTCACATAATCCTCTTAATACCTGCAAGGTCTTATCTCAGTAACCATAATTTAAAAAATAAAACTATCATTTATATAGCCAATAAAGATTGATTGAATACATATCCTGCATTGTGTGCTGTGTCAGGCTCAAACCCTGTATAAATCAAATGCATCAAACTTATATCTGGTCTTTCATTCTCTGGCTTAACTTGAGCAGCTTTATAACTGTCATTTAATGGATGAGAAATTTGGACTTGGAGAGTTTAAGTAGTTGTACTTGCCCAAAATCTCACTATTATAAAAACAGAGCGAGGATTCAAATTCAAGTCTGACTCCAAAGTACTTGCCTCAGAATCTTTGTCAAATTCTTGTGGAAATCTTCAGTGGTGAAGCATCTGCACACCATTGTTTGGTGTAGAATTAGGTTTAATGAAGGTTTTTAAGAGTTATTTTCCCCCCCAAATGATATAAGAAAGAAGTGATTAGATTGGTATGTGTAATAAGGAAGATCACAAGTTTGAGGTCAGCCTGGTCAACTTAGCGAGACCCTAACTCAAAGTAAAGAAAGTAAAAAAGGGTTGGGGATATAGTTCATAGTAGAGTGCCTCTGGGTTCCATTACCAGTATCACCAAAGGGAGGAAGGTGTATATATATATATTTATAGATATATATATACCTATAAATTTATATATATATAAATTTTACCATTAGTTCTTGAAGGCTTTTAAATAAAAATGTCTTACTCCATTATTGATCATTACCATATACTGTTATATTAATTTCTGTTACTTAGGTAACCCAAGCAGGTTAAAAGATCAGAGAGTTTTCATTAATTAACAAAATGCAATTTGAACCACAATAGAGTCTGCCATAATTTTCACTTAAATGTGTCAAAAATGTACAAAAATAAAAGGAGAAATTGAGATGTATACAACATCTCAAAACATGTATTTCCTATATCTTGATTTAGTCTTTGAGTCAGTTTTCTTTAGATTGTGGTGTTTGTCATTGGTAGAAAATATACTGTTTCCATCTGTAGCAGATAAGATCCACTTATCCTCACTGTTTGATCACTTTGTCATTCTTAAGGTGATTTTCCATTATTCCACATTTTTTTAGACTACCATTTCAAATAAAACAAATAAACATCTCTTAATTCTTGTTCAAAAACACGGACAAATACCATCTGGTCCAGGTACAGTGACCACCCATCGCTCTCCATCTGTCTGATGTACATCTATCAGTTATCTGTGCTACCAGACAACTCCACATTTTGAGATAGTGGCAATAGTTTTCTGCATCTCCTTTGATGTTATATGAAATGCAGAATTTTGATTTATAAGTGAAATATGAAACTATAAAGCAGGGAACACGATTTTCTAAATTGGAAGAACATCATAAGGGAATATTTCCAAAAAGGTTCTCAGCACGGATGGCATGTGTGTTTAGCCTGCCAAGGTGAATTGTCTGGAAATGGCACCCACTCGGATGTTTACTCTTCAGTAAGTTAACCTTTCTATTTGATTATCACAACTGGGACAGTCAATATTCTTATAGGGTCTATATCTGGTAAACTTAGAAAAAGGTAGGGATTTAAATGATAAAAAATTAGCCCTGTTACTCAAAAATTTAAGTGGCTTTTGTTATAACTTAAGATACAAGTAGGATATGATTTTTCAGTGATTAATGTTTTAGCAATAAGTTTTAAAACTCTAGTTGAAAACAAATTACTACTACTATTCTGCCATATCACTAACAACACTTTCATGATTCATTTTTAAATACATTGCCCTTTTTATTGTAACTTTTGTTTGCTCTATGTTGTTTTGACTCCAACAATCTTGATGAACCCTCTTTTTTTAATAACAAATTATCCAAAATTTATTTGAAAAATTTCTACAATCATGTTACTTTTGAACAATGACATTTCTTTCTTTTTCTAATCATGCCACACAATATTTTTTTCCTCAGCAGCATGCACTGTAAATATCTCCACTATAATGCTTTCCTTATAAGCAATGATTTTAACATCTCACCAGTAGTATGTTTGCTGAAGGTGTGTTTTAGATATACTTTATTAGGTTAAGAAATTTCCCTTTACTCATAGTTTGCCAGTGGGTTTATTTATTTTATAATTAGTGGGCATTGGATATTAATCAATTTCTTGTTCTGTGCCTATTAAGAAAATGAATGATTTTTTCCAATTTAATCTGTTAATAAGATCTATTACATTGATTTTTTCTAATATTAAAAGAATGCAATCCTGAATTTAAACCAGCTCTGTCATGTTCTATTATCTATCATATACCGATTTGTCATCTATCCATATTTTACTTTATGTTGAGGTTTGTTAATGTTTGCTTCAAGATTTTTGTGTCTAACTTCATAAGTAAAATTGGCATGCCATTTTATTTCTCAAATTGTCCTCATATGTTTTGATTTGTAGGTTTAAATATGAAGGTTATGTTAACCTTATAAGAGGTTGCCTCCTTTCTGAAAGTGCAAGATTTTTATCACATGTTTTTACAAATCTCTAGTATAAACATCTGCCTTGGGAAGTTTCTATGTAAAAAATAGTTAAGAACTCTTTACATCTATTTTAAATGGGTATGGAATCATTTAAGTTCTCTAATTCTTGAGTTAGGATTGGTAAATTGTGTTTTTGTCTCTTTTATCTAAGTTTTAAAATTTATTTTAAAATGTTGCTCATATTAACCTCTTGTAATTTATTTTTTCCAGTGGTCTTCTTTTTTTGCTTTTTTATTTTTATTTTTATACTTTTATTGGCGCATTATTGTCTCACATCAGGATGTAGTTCATAGTGATAGTGTCATACATGCACACAGCAACCTCTTGTAATTAAAGTATGTATAGCACCTTTATGTCTCTTTTTTCTATTCCTAATGTTTAAGTTGTACCTTCTAACTTTTAAAAATCAAACTCACTAGAATTTTGTCAATAAATAAAGATTTGGAATTGTTTTTTCACCCTATTTTATGTTTTCTCTCTTCAATGTCTATTTTTTATTTATTACTTCTGTCCTATGTTTTCTTTGATTATACTTTGTTGATTTTTTTCTCTAACTTGTAAAATTGTCCACTGGTCTGCCAATTACTAATTATGTTAAAACTCTCCCATGATGAAGGGAGTCAATTTTTCCTTGTACCTTTTTCAATTTTTTATTATAATGCCACATTACTAGAAATATATAAGCATAGAATTATATGTATTATTGTTAATTTGCAGCTATTATTATTGGGTATTGACTTCTTTTTACCTCTAATAATATTTTTTACTAAAAGTTCTATGTGTCTAATGATTGTTTTGCTATAGTAGGTTTCTTTGGTTAGTATTAGGTCAAATCGTATGAAATGGCCATGTTTGTAGTTTGAAAGTTGTAGAATATTTTATTAACCTAATATTTGCCTGATACATAATTTTTCATTTTATATTTTTAATTTTTCTGTACCTCCAGTCTTAGATATAACTGTGTTTTTTGTTTGTTTAATACCTAGTCAGACACCCAGGTGTGATGGTGCAGACCTATAATTCTAGTATTTGGGAGGGTGAGGCAGGAGGATCGCAGGTTCGCAGCCAGCCTCAGCAACTAGTGAGGCCCTTAGCAAATTAATGAGACCACACACACACTAAAGAAATCCAGTCTGACAATCTTTGTCTTGTGCCTGAAACATTTGGTTCATTTACATTTAATATCATAACTAATATGTTTGAATACTTGTATTATATATTATACATTTGCATTATTATATTTATTTATTTTGTATTATTCTCTTTTTCCTATTTGTCCCATTTTTTGCTTTCTTCTCTTCCCTTCCTAGCCTTATTTTAACCAATTAATTTTATTTTCCCCACTTTTTCCCCTTATATTCTTTGGAACTCTTATGTTAACATACATCCCTAATTTATCAAAACCTAAAGTTAAACAAGGCTTCTCCTTTTTCAGCAAAATATAATAGACTTAGATATTCTAACTTCATTTATACCACTCTGGACTCTTATAACATGTTTTATGTACTTACATACTTGATTTTTAATGCCAAAATATTATTACTATTATTCCACACAACCATTGTTTGTGCAGATTGACCTACCTATTCAACACATTATATGCTCTTGACTTCTTCTGGCATCTAAAACATTCATATTAGTTTACTTTATTTCAATTTGAAATATGCATTTCAGAAATTTCTGTATTCAACATCTATTGGCAATTTTCTAATTTTTATTTGTCTGGTAGTGTCTATGTATGGAGCACATATTTTTAAAAAAGGGCTTCATTAAAGCCAAGGAGGGACTTAACTCCCAAAGCACACCCAGGCGTGACTCACCACACTACAGCAGATGTGCAGTGTGCAAGCATAACTTTCGCAGCACACACAGGCGTGGCTCAGCACATCCAGGGCATCAGGGGCAACACACAGGCACCAGGCACAAAGTGCAATGCCCAGGCATGATAAGCAACATGCAGGCGCAAGGCCTGTTGACCACGAGCACCTTGACAACCACATGGAGACCCTAGCAACCTGAGGACTATAATTGTCTGCACCTAAGACTGAAAATTCTTGGCTTCTTCTGCCAAGGAGCCTTACCACCTGGCCATTCCAAACAGTGATGGCCAGTGATGCTGGTAGCCATTGGGGAGGTCTTCACTTTCAATTCTGGTTGAGCACGGATTGAGTTCAGGCCTGAAGACCTGGACCAGACTCAACTGACCCAGACCTGAGACTCTGACACAGCCAGCTGAGCTCCATGGTACATGAACTGCCCAACCTCCCTTCCTGGTTGTGTGTGCGCTCTCCCTCTCCCTCTCCCTCTCCCTCTCCCTCTCTCTCTCTCTCCCTCTCTCCCTCTCTCCCTCCCTCTCTCCCTCCCTCTCTCCCTCTCTCCCTCTCTCCCTCTCTCCCTCTCCCTCTCTCTATCCCCAAAGATCACAAGTTGATGTGAAATACTATAATTCTGTGGAGTGTTAATAAATAAAGAACCTGTCTTGGTCACGATTGCAATAAACATTCTTGAAAAAACTGAAACCGTGTTTGGTTGTTTTCCACAACCTAAGTCTGCTCAGAACAGTCTATTATATTGAAAAATATATTAATTGAGTATAAAAATCTGTGAATGTATTATTGCGTATTTTGTAGATATAGTTCCTTCGTTTTCTGATTTGTATGTTTTTGTTAGAGAAGACACTGTAACTGTTATTGCCATTCATCAAAGGTAATTTGTAGTTTTATTTGCTTTGGAAAATTTTTGTCTTTAGTTTCTATAAATTGATAATTATGTTTTCATATAGTGATACATCTGTATGTATTTAACTTTATTATTCTTGGAGTTTATTGAACTTTCTGAAACTGAGGTTTGAAGTATTTTTACATTTCTGCAAGTTGTTAGTTCTCTCTTCCAATATATTCCTTCTTACTCTGTCATTACTTTCTCTAACTTTTCTCTGGTATTTTTAATTTCCAATCTCTTTTTGAGGCACATCGGTTAATTTCTTCAATTAATTCTGGAGTTCACTAATTTTTTTCTTCATGTAGCTTTTTGTTAAGCCTGTGAATTAAATATAATAATAATAATAATAATAATAATAATAATAGCAGTAGCAGTAGTAGCAGCAGCAGTAGTAGTAGTAGTACAGGGGATTGACCCAAGGCATTCTACCATGGAGCTACATTACCAGCCCGTTTTTTAGTTTTTGTTTTTTTGAAACAGGGTCTCGCTAGGTTGCTGAGAGTCTCACTAAATTGCTGAGGCTGGCCTTGAACCTATGATCCTCCCATCTCAGCCTTCCAAGTACTGGGATTATAGGTGTGTAGCACCATGCCCAGCTGAATTAAATTTTTAATGTTCTAGTATTTATATCTAGAAGTTCTGTTTCCTTTTTATTTCCCAATTCTGCTTGTTCTTCACACACACACACACACACAATATACACATATACAAGTGTACAATATATACACATATTATATATGTATATAATATATACACATATCTTATACATATATTATATATATGCATTATATATATATGTGTGTGTGTATATAATTTTTTTCTTGGAATACATAGCAGGCAGAATAAAAATCTCCTAACAATGTCCATATTTTATTTATTTATTTATTTATTTTTTGCAGTACCAAGGATTGAACCCAGGGGCATTCTACCTCCGCGCTACACCCCCGGCCCTATTTTTTTATACTTTATTTTGAAACTGGGTCTCACAAAGTTGCGGAGGGCCTCACTGGATTTGAAGATGGGAGAGGGCCACAATCTAAGGAATTCAGCAGCTCTAGAAGTTTGAAAAGACATAGACATGGGTTCTCACCTATAGCTTCTATGTCCCCATCAACATTCTCACTACACTAATCCAAAGCCACTTACCACACAACTTAGAGGAAGGAAAGTTTATTTGCTCACAGTTTCTTGGAGATTCCAGAGTCCAGTCTATGTCAGTCCTGGTTTGTGGAGCTCAGGGCATGGTGACAGGGAACAGAGATCAGAAGCAGAGAGAGCAAGCAAGCAAGGGGATTCAGAGACTAAAGCATAGATTCCATGGCCACAATCCCAGGGACCTACCTTCTCCAACCAAACCCCACCTGCCTGGTTACTGAGCAGGAAACCCATCACAATGGCTTCACACACTGATGAGATTACAACACTTATGACTTAATTACATCAACTCTAAACATTAATACATAAGCTCTTCAGGGAACATTCTGTATCTAACCATAATACTCTGGACACAACACCAAAGGGAAGCTCTGCCAACCCTTGATTTTATCCCAGTGAGATCAGGTCAGATTTCTGAGCTCCAGAACTGTAATAAATTTGTATTTTTTAAACCTCCAAAACTGGGCATGGTAATGCACGCTTGTAATCCTAGTACTTGGGAGGCTGAGACAGGAGGATTGCAAGTTTGAGGCCAGCCTCAGCAACTTAGCGAGACCCTCAGCAAGTTAGTGAAATCCTGTTTCTAAATATAAAATAAAAAGGGATGGGGTGTAGCTCAGTGGTAGAATGCCCCTCAGTTCAACCCCCTGTACCACCCAAATAAATAAATAAATAAATAAACCTCCAAGTTTGTGGAAATTTGTTATAGAAATAATAAGAAAAAATGCAGGCTCTACTAAGGATTTTTTAAAAATTCTGTAATTTTTATTATTGGATTTTAATGTCTACTGTTTATGCTGGTGTGATATTAATTAAGGCTTTTCATAAATGTCCCAGTACTCGTCTTTTTCTGGGTGTATGGTAGGATTTGATTTCTTTGTTCTTTTTTTAAAATCGAGTTTTATTTTTGTTTACACATAATAATTATAAAAATGAATGTGGTACATTTGATGTTTGATATATGTACCCACTGTATAATGATAAAATCATAATTTTTAGTATATCCATCATATCAAAAGTTTATATAATTGTAGGTAAACATTCAAAATCCTCTCTTCTATTTTGAAGCATTCAACACATTGCTATTTCCTATAATCACCTTACTATAAAATAGAAATCCAGATTTTTTTCCTCCTAACTGTAACTTTGTACCCATTGACTAACCTCCTCCCATCTTCCCTCCCTCTGATTCTTTCTAGACTTTGGTAACCATCATCCTCTCACTCTTATTGGTAAATGGAAAGTGTATTATTAAGTGTATAAAATTTGTGTCTACACAGTTAATCAAAGATTTTTATTCCATAAGGCAAATATTCTATTTAAAGCTAAGCCAGAAAATTCATGCCAAACACTTCAATCAATAGAATATCCAATTTGGTATGAAGTTCTACTTGTTTCCTAAGAGTAGAGATTGCAATATAAGAGACATTAGAACAAATAGACAGTAAATGGCATTCTGAAAAATGTCTTCAATCCGCCTATATTGTGGGATTAAAGGGAAATTTCTTCTATAATATTTCCTTTAGATGTAGGATAAAATTAAAATCCAAAGGCAATTTAATTTAGTTTCAGTATCCCTTAAAATATTTTAAAATTAAAAAGTATATATTTGCCGGGCGTGGTGACGCACGCTTGTAATCCCAGTACTTTGGGAGGCGGAGACCGGAGGATCCGGGTTCGCGGCCAGCCTCAGCGCACATGCGCGTGCGTGCGATCGATCTCTCTCTCTCTCTACCTAGTGAGGCCCTCCGCAACTTCGTGAGACCCGGTTTCAAAAATAAAGCATAAAAAAAATAGGGCGGGGGGTGTAGCGCGGAGGTAGAACGCCCCTGCGTTCAATCCCTTGTACCGCAAAAAAAAAAAAAAAAAATTTGCCGGGCGTGGTGGCGCACTCTTGTAATCCCAGTACTTTGGGAGGCGGAGACTGGAGGAT